>BNST01002449.1:0-20870 GCA_019650275.1 Xylocarpus granatum | reverse complement strand
AATTTCGGCCTAAGTGCACGGGACCCAAGGCCGAACCTGGGGACCAAGGGCCAAATACCCAGGACGAATTTTCCAATGACCCCAAGAGTGCGTGAATATCACGCACCCAAAGGTCTTTTTTCGGCCTGGGTTCTCGGCGACCCAGGGCCATTTTGGCCTGGGTACTCGGGACCCAGGTCCTAATTTCGGCCTAAGTGCACGGGGACCCAAGGCCGAACCTGGGGACCAAGGGCCCAATACCCAGGACGAATTTTACAATGACCCCAGAGTGCGTGAATATCACGCACCCAAAGGTCTTTTCGGCCTGGGTTCTCGGCGAGCCCAGGGCCATTTCGGCCTGGGTACTCGGGGACCCAGGTCCTAATTTTGGCCTAAGTGCACGGGGACCCAAGGCCGAACCTGGGACCAAGTGCCAAAATACCCAGGACGAATTTTCCAATGACCCCAGAGTGCGTGAATATCACGCACCCAAAGGTCTTTTTCGGCCTGGGTTCTCGGCGACCCAGGGCCATTTCGGCCTGGGTACTCGGGGACCAGGTCCTAATTTCGGCCTAAGTGCACGGGGACCCAAGGCCGAACCTGGGGACCAAGGGCCCAATACCTAGGACGAATTTTCCAATGACCCCAGAGCTGCGTGAATATCACGCACCCAAAGTCTTTTCGGCCTGGGTTCTCGGCGACCCAGGCCATTTCGGCCTAGGGTACTCGGGGACCCAGGTCCTAATTTCGGCCTAAGTGCACGGGGACCCAAGGCCGAACCTAGGGACCAAGGGCCCAAATACCCAGGACGAATTTTCAATGACCCCAGAGTGCGTGAATATCACGCACCCAAAGGTCTTTTTCGGCCTGGGTTCTCGGCGACCCAGGGCCATTTCGGCCTGGGTACTCGGGGACCCAGGTCCTAATTTCGGCCTAAGTGCACGGGGGACCCAAGGCCGAACCTGGGGACCAAGGGCCAAATACCCAGGACGAATTTTCCAATGACCCAGAGTGCGTGAATATCACGCACCCAAAGGTCTTTTTCGGCCTGGGTTCTCGGCGACCCAGGGCCATTTCGGCCTGGGTACTCGGGACCCAGGTCCTAATTTCGGCCTAAGTGCACGGGGACCCAAGGCCGAACCTGGGGACCAAGGGCCCAAATACCCTAGGACGAATTTCCAATGACGCCCAAAGTGCGTGAATATCACGCACCCAAAGGTCTTTTTCGGCCTGGGTTCTCGGCGACCCACGGCCATTTTGGCCTGGGTACTCGGGACGCAGGTCCTAGTTTTGGCCTAAGTGCACGGGGACCCAAGGCCGAACCTGGGGACCAAGGGCCAAATACCCAGAGACGAATTTTACAATGAACCCAGAGTGCGTGAATATCACGCACCCAAAGGTCTTTTTCGGCCTGGGTTCTCGGCGACCCAGCGCCATTTCGGCCTGGGTACTCGGGGACCCAGGTCCTAATTTCGGCCTAAGTGCACGGGGACCCAAGGCCGAACCCAGGGGACAAAGTGCCAAATACCCAGGCTATATTTTCCAATGACCCCAGAGTGCGTGAATATCAAGCACCCAAAGGTCTTTTTCGGCCTGGGTTCTCGGCGACCCAGGGCCATTTCGGCCTGGGTACTCGGGGACTCAGGTCCTAATTTCGGCCCTGAAACGGTCTTTTTCAGCCTGGTTCTCGGCGACCCACGGCCATTTTGGCCTGGGTACTCGAGGAGGGCAGGTCCTAATTTTGGCCTAAGTGCACGGGGACCCAAGGCCGAACCTGGGGACCAACGGCCAAATACCCAGGACGAATTTTACAATGACCCCAGAGTGCGTGAATATCACGCACCCAAAGGTCTTTTTCGGCCTGGGTTCTCGGCGACCCAGAGCCATTTCGGCCTGGGTACTCGGGGACCCAGGTCCTAATTCGGCCTAAGTGCACGGGGACCCAAGGCCGAACCTGGGGACCAAGGGCCCAATACCCAGGACGAATTTTCAATGACGCCCAGAGTGCGTGAATATCACGCACCCAAAGGCTTTTTCGGCCTGGGTTCTCGGCGACCCAGAGCCATTTCGGCCTGGGTACTCGGGGACCCAGGTCCTAAATCGTGCCTAAGTGCACGGGGACCCAAGGCCGAACCTGGGGACCAAGGGCCCAATACTCAGGACGAATTTTCCAATGACCCCAGAGCGCGTGAATATCACTCACCCAAAGCTCTTTTTCGGCCTGGGTACTCGGCGACCCAAGGCCATTTCGGCCTGGGTCCTTAGGCACCTAAGGCCGAACCTGGGGGCCAAGAGCCCAATGCCCAGGCCAAATTGTCCAACGACCCCAGAGCGCGTGAATATCACGCACCCAAAGGTTTTTTTCGGCCTTCGTTCTCGGGGACCCACGGCCATTTTGGCCTCGGTACTCGGGGACGCAGGTACCTAGTTTTGGCCTAAGTGCACGGGTACCCAAGGCCGAACTTGGGGAACAAGGGCCAAATACCTAGGACGAATTTTACAATGTCCCCAGAGTGCGTGAATATCACACACCCAAAGCTCTCTTTCGGCCTGGGTACTCGAATACCAAGGTACTAATTTCGGCCTAAGTGCAAAGGGACCCAAGGCCGAACCTGGGGACCAACGGCGCAATACTTAGAACGAATTTTCCAACGACCCCAGAGTGCGTGAATATCACGCACCCCAAAGTCTTTTTCGACCTGGGTTCTCTGCGAGCCAGGGCCATTTCGGCCTGGGTCCTCGGGGCACCCAAGGCCGAACCTGGGGGCCAACGGCCCAATGCCCAGGCCAAATTGTCCAACGACCCCATAGCCCGTGAATATCACGCACCCAAAGGTCTTTTTCGGCCTGGGTACTCGGGGACGCAGGTCCTAGTTTTTGGCCTAAGTGCACGGAGAGCCAAGGCCGAACCTGGGGACCAAGTGCCAAATACCCAGGACGAATTTTACAATGATCCCAGAGTGCGTGAATTTAACGCACCCAAAGGTCTTTTCGGCCTGGGTTCTCAGCGACCCAGCGACATTTCGGCCTGGGTACTCGTGGACCCAGGTCCTAATTTTGGCCTAAGTGCACGGGGACCCAAGCCCGAACCCTGGGGACCAAGGGCGCAATACTTAGGACGATTTTTCCAATGACCCCAGAGCTGCGTGAATATCACGCACCCCAAAGCTCTTTTTCGGCCTGGGTACTCGACGACCCAAGGCCATTTTGGCCTGGGTCCTTAGGCACTTAAGGCCGAACCTGGGGGCCAAGAGCCCAATGCCCAGGCCAAATTGTCCAACGACCCCAGAGCGCTTGGATATCACGCACCCAAAGGTCTTTTTCGGCCTTCATTCTCGGGGACCCACAGCCATTTTGGCCTGGGTACTTGGGGACGCAGGACCTAGTTTTGGCTTAAGTGCACAGGGACCCAAGGCCGAACCTGAGGACCAATGGCCAAATACCCAGGACGAATTTTATAATGTCCCCAGAGTGCGTGAATATCACGCACCCAAAGGTCTTTTTCGGCCTGGGTTCTCGGCGAGCCAGAGCCATTTCGGGTTGGGAACTCGGGGAACCAGGTCCAAATTTCGGCGTAAGTGCACAGGGACCCAAGGCCGAACATGCGAACCAAGGGCCCAATACCCAGGACTAATTTTCCAATGACCCCAGAGTCGCGTGAATATCACGCACCCAAATGTCTTTTTCGGCCTCGGTTCTCGGCGACCCAGGCCATTTCGGCCTGGGTAATCAGGGACCCAGGTCCTAATTTTGGCCTAAGTGTACGGGGAACCAAGGCCGAACTTGGGGACCAAGGGCCCAATACCCAGGACGAATTTTACAATGATCCCAGAGCGCTTGAATATCACGCACCCAAACGTCTTTTTCGGCCTGGGTACTCGGCAACCCAGGGCCATTTCGTCATGGGTACTCGGGACCAGGTCCTAATTTTGGCCTAAGTGCACGGGGACCCAAGGCCGAACCTGGGGACCAAGGGCCCAAATACCCAAGACGAATTTTCCAATGACCCCAGAGTGCGTGAATATCATGCACCCAAAGGTCTTTTTCGCCTGGGTTCTCGGCGACCCAGTGCAATTTCGGCCTGGGTACTCGGGATCCAGGTCCTAATTTCGGCCTAAGTGCACGGGGACCCAAGGCCGAACCTGGGGACCAAGGGCCCAATACTTAGGACAAATTTTCCAATGACCCCAGAGTGCGTGAATATCACGCACCCCAAAGGTCTTTTTCGGCCTGGGTACTCGCGCGACCCAGGACCATTTTGGCCTGGGTACTCGGGGACCCAGGTCCTAATTTCGGCCTAAGTGCACGGGGACCCAAGGCTGAACCTGCGGACCAAGGGCCAAATACCCAGGGCGAATTTTCCAATGACCACAGAGTGCGTGAATATCACGCACCCAAAGGTCTTTTTCAGCCTGGGTTCTCGGCGAGCCCAGGGCCATTTCGGCCTGGGTACTCGGGCACCCAAAGCCAAACCTGGGGGCCAAGGGCCCAATGCCCCAGGCCAAATTGTCCAACGACCCACAGAGCGCGTGAATATCACGCACTGAAACGTCTTTTTTCGGCCTGGGTTCTCGGCGACCCACGGCCATTTTGGCCTGGGTACTCGGGGACGCAGGTCCTAGTTTTGGCCTAAGTGAACGAGGACCCAAGGCCGAACCTGGGGACCAAGGGCCAAATACCCAGGATGAATTTTACAATGACCCCAGAGTGCGCGAATATCACGCACCCAAAGGTCTTTTTCGGCCTAGGTTCTCGGCGACCCAGGGCCATTTCGGCCTGGGTACTCGAGGACCCAGGTCCTAATTTTCGGCCTAAGTGCACGGGGACCCAAGGCCGAACCTGGGGACCAAAGGGCCCAATACCCAGGACAAATTTTTCCAATGACCCCAGAGTGCGTGAATATCTATGCACCCAAAAGGTCTTTTTCGGTCTGGGTTCTCGGCGACCCAGGGCCATTTCGGCCTGGGTACTCGGGGACCCAGGTCCTAATTTCGGCCTAAGTGCACGGGGACCCAAGGCCGAACCTGGGGAGCAAGGGCCCAATACCCAGGACGAATTTTCCAATGACCCCAGAGCGCGTGAATATCACCAACACAAAGTTCTTTTAGGCCAAAGTTGTCGGCGACCCAGGCCACTTCGGCCGGGACCCAAGGCCGAACTTGGGGACCAAGGGCCCAATACCCAGGACAAATATTCCAATGACACAAAAGTGCATGAATATCACGCACCCAAAGGTCTTTTTCGGCCTGGGTTCTCGGCGAGCCAGGGCCATTTCGGCCTGGGTCCTCGGGGCACCCAAAGCCCAACTTGGGAGGCCCAATACGTACAACGAATATTCCAATGACCCCAGAGTGCGTGAATATCACGCACCCCAAAGGTCTTTTTCGGCCTGGGTTCTCGATGACACAGGGCCATTTCGGCCTGGGTACTCAGGGACCCAGGTCCTAAAGTCGGCCTAACTGTACAGGGACCCAGGGCCGAATCTGGGGACCAAGGGCCCAATACCTAGGACGAATTTTCCAATGATGCCAAAGTGCGTGAATATCACGCCCCCATAGGTCTTTTTCGGCCTGGGTTCTCGGCGACCCAGGGCCATTTCGGCCTGGGTACTCGGCGACCCTGGTCCTAAAGTCGGCCTAACTGTACAGAGACCCAGGGCCGAATCTGGGGACCAAGGGCCCAATACCTAGGACGAATTTTCCAATGACGCCAAAGTGCGTGAATATCACGCACCCAAAGGTCTTTTTTGGCTGGGTACTCGGGACCCAGGTCCTAATTTCGGCCAAAGTACACGTGGACCCAAGGCCGAACTTGGGGACCAAGGGCCCAATACCTAGGACGAATATTCCAGTGACACCAAAGTGCATGAATATCACGCACCCCAAAGGTCTTTTTCGGCCCGGGTTCTCGGCGAGCAAGGGCCATTTCGGACTGGGTCCTCGGGCACCCAAAGCCGAATCTGGGGGCCCAATACCGACAGACGAATATTCCAATGACCACAGAGTGCGTGAATATCACGCACCCAAAGGTCTTTTTCGGCCTGGGTACTCGGGGACCCAGGTCCTAATTTCGGCCAAAGTGCACGTGGGACCCAAGGCCGAACTTGGGGACCATGGGCCCAATACCTAGGACGAATATTCCAATGACACCAAAGTGCATGAATATGACGCACCCAAAGGTCTTTTTCGGCTTGGGTTCTCGGCGACCCAGGGCTATTTTGGCCTGGGTACTCGGGGACCCAGGTCCTAATTTCGGCCTAAGTGCACGGGGACCCAAGGCCGAACCTACGGACCAAGGGCCAATACCCAGGACAAATTTTCCAATGACCCCAGAGTGCGTGAATATCACGCAACCAAAGGTCTTTTTCGGCCTGGGTACTGGGGACCCAGGTCCTAATTTCGGCCAAAGTGCACGGGACCCAAGGCCGAACTTGGGGACCAAGGGCCCAATACCTAGGACGAATATTACAATGACACCAGAGTGCATGAATATCACGCACCCAAAGGTCTTTTTCGGCCTGGGTTCTCGACGACCCAGGGCCATTTCGGCCTGGGTACTCGGCGACCCAGGTCCTAAAGTCGGCCTAACTGTACAGGGGACCCAAGACCGAATCTGGGGACCAAGGGCCCAATACCTAGGACGAATTTTCCAATGACGCCAAAGTGCGTGAATATCACGCCCCCAAAGGTCTTTTTCGGCCTGGGTACTCGGCGACCCAGGACCATTTTAGCCTGGGTACTCGGGGACCCAGGTCCTAATTTCGGCCTAAGTGCACGGGGACCCAAGGCCAAACCTGGGGTTCAAGGGCCAATACCCAGGACGAATATTCTAATGACCACAGAGCTGCTGAATATCACGCACCCAAAGGTCTTTTTAGACCTGGGTTCTCAGCGAGCATGTGCCATTTCAGCCTGGGTCCTCGGGTGCCCAAAGCCAAACCTGGGGGCCAAGGGCCCAATGCCCAGGCCAAATTGTCCAACGACCCCAGAGCGCGTGAATATCACGCACCTAAACGTCTTTTTGGGCTTGGGTTCTCGGCGACCCACGGCAATTTTGGCTTGGGTACTCGGGGACGCAAGTCCTAGTTTTGGCCTAAGTGCGCGGGGATTCAAGGCCGAACCTAGGGACCAAGGGCCAAATACCCAGGACAAATTTTCCAATGACCCCAGAGTGCGTGAATATCATGCACCCAAAGGTCTTTTTCGGCCTGGGTTCTCGGCGACCCAGGGCCATTTCGGCCTGGGTACTTGGGGACCCAGGTACTAATTTCTGTGAAAAATATTGAAGAAACACAGAAGTGTGAAAGAAAGTATTGATGAAAGAATAAAGAAGCTTGTTTTTCACTTTACACATCTTGGGTATATATATACAACATCCTAACGGCTAGGTACAAGTTGATTTTACTTTTCTAACAGCTAGGTACAACACATAACAACATAGCTTTCAATTTCAAGAACTAGCCGTTATTTCGTCCATTAGTGATTAGCTTACTAGCCGTTATTTCGTCCTTTAGCGGTTAGCTTGATATGGACTTTGGGCTTGATATGGGTGTACATAGGCCAATCAAAGAGTTATTTGGGCCTTTTATCTTCACCCTCAATCCCTTCATTTTCAACACTCCCCCTCAAGTTGGGCTTGAACAAATTGATCAAGTTCAACTTGGATACAAACTTTTGAAGTTGTTGAATACTCGGAGGTTTGGTGAATATGTCCGCCAATTGATCTTCGCTCTTGACATAAGGCATTGAGATTGTCTTGTTCAAATATTTTTCTCTTATAAAGTGACAATCTACCTCTATATGCTTGGTCCTCTCATGAAACACCGGATTGTTTGCAATATGTATTGCCGATTTGTTATCACAATGTAGCTTCATAGGTGCCTCGACATTAAAACCCAAATCTTCAACCAATGCCTTCAACCATATCAATTCACTAGTGGTTGAAGCCATTGCTCTATATTCAGCTTCGGCACTTGATTTGGCCACCACGGTTTGCTTTTTACTCTTCCAAGTCACTAAATTCCCACCAACAAAAGTACAATATCCAGTTGTAGACTTGCGATCTTCAATGCTTCCTGCCCAATCAGCATCCGTGTAGGCAAAAATTTGGTGATGTCCATGTTTCTTCATTAGTAATCCTTGTCCTAGAGTTCCTTTGAGATATTTGAGTATTCGGTCCACCATTTCCATGTGATTGGTCATTGGACAAGTCATGAATTGGCTTACCTGATTCACAGCAAAAGAAATGTCAGGTCTTGTAATAGTTAAGTAGATTAACTTACCCACAATTCTTTGATATTGCTTGATGTCTTCAATTGGTTTGCCCTCCTTCTTTTTGGCTTGTACTTCAATTGGAGTTGATGCTATCTTCCCTCCAAGCTTACCTGTCTCTTTCAAAAGATCAAGTGTGTATTTTCTTTGGGATAGAAATAGCCCTTTATTAGAATGAGCTATCTCTATACCTAGAAAATACCGTAAGTGTCCAAGGTCTTTAATATCAAAAGTAGACTTTAAATAACTTTTAGTGCTGTTTATTCCCAAAGTATCACTCCCTGTTATAATGATATCGTCCACATATATTATCACAACAGTAATACCATTATTGGAGTGTTTTATGAATAAAGAGTGATCAGCACTACTAACCTTAAAGTGTTGAGAAGTTAAAGCACCTAACAACTTAGAGTACCAAGCCCTAGGAGATTGTTTTAAGCCATAGATGGCTTTTCTAAGCTTACATACATGCGGTTTTGGTACTTTAATGTTGTATCCTTGTGGGATATCCATGTAAACCTCTTCTTCTAATTCCCCCTGGAGAAAAGCATTTCGAACATCCATTTGATACATTTCCCATTCATAATTAGTGGCTAAGGACAAAATAACTCTAATGGTGTTCATTTTGGCTACTGGGGCAAATGTCTCCGTGTAATCTAAACCATAGGTTTGAGTGAATCCTTTAGCAACCAATCTAGCTTTATGTTTCTCAATGGAACCATCACTCTTCAGCTTGGTTTTGTACACCCATTTACACCCAACTGTTTTCTTACCTTGGGGAAGAGTAACAATTTCCCATGTCTTATTCTTAACTAAAGCTTCCAACTCCTCATCCATGGCATTTCTCCAAATAGGAATGTCCTTGGCCTCGTTGTAGCAAGATGGCTCTTTCAAACTATCCAATTTGCTTAAAAACACTCTATAACTCTCTTTAACATTATCTAAGGTATAATAATTTTGTATAGGATGTGCTGTGACTTTGTTCCCATAAAAGAATACCCTATTTTTCTGCCATTCGGATGGAGGCTTCCTAATTCTTTGAGATCTTCTAAGAGGAAAATTTTGATCATGTGATGAAGAATCGGACTCTCTCTCATTTTGACCCACCGGTGAGGAACTAAATGGGATTTCATGCTCTAAAACTAATTGATCATTAGGGTTCTCATCACAAGGTGTTTCCTCACTTTGACTTTCGCTAACTATGTTTTGTTCTTCATTTGATTCCAATGGTTCATGAATATCACCATTCTGTTGTGTTGAATCTTCATAGATAAAATCTTCTTTTTCGCTTTCATTCAAACTAACTCCATTATTGATTTGATCGTTATTCCTTAACAAACTCAACCGATTACCTACAATAGATAGGGGAAGAGGATCCCCTTTCATTTCTCCTTCATTTCTCACTTTATCAAAGTAAGGATCACTTTCCAGAAAAGTAACATTTCTTGACAAGAATTTCTCATTCGTAGAAGGATCTAAACATTTATAACCCTTTTTATCAATGCAATACCCTAAAAATATGCACTTTACACTCCTATGACTCAATTTATCTCTAGCATGATTAGGGATGTGAACATAACAAGTACAGCCAAATACCTTTAGATAAGATAAGTTTGGTTGCCTATTATGCAACAATTCAAAAGGAGATTTTCCATTCAACAACTTCGAAGGCATACGATTTATCAAATGTATGGCAGTGAGAATGGCTTCATTCCAATATCTTTTAGGGACATTGTGATGAAACATTAGTGACCTTCCTACGTCTAAAATGTGCCGATTTTTTCGCTCGGCCACACCATTTTGCTCAGGTGTGTAGGGGCAAGTCGTTTGATGAACTATCCCTAAAGTGCTCAAGTAATTCTCAAAGGCGTGACTAGTATATTCTCCCCCATTGTCGCTCCTAAGAATCTTAATCCTTTTACCAAGTTGATTTTCAATTAAGGAAACATACTCTTTAAAACATGATAAGGTCTCTGATTTGTTTTTAATCAAGTATATCCAAGTGTATCTCGACTTGTGATCAATGAATGTGACAAAATATCTAAAGCCATTGTGAGATTCTAAAGGAGAAGTCCATAGATCAGAGTGAACAAGATCAAATATTTCATTATAACAAGTTTCCGAATGTACAAAAGGAAGTTTAGTCTGTTTTCCAAGGTTACAAGCCCTACATTGTTTAAAATCACTAAACTTCATTTTCGGAATCATTTTACACAGAATGTTACTAGGAGGATGGCCTAGTCTTGCATGCCAAAGTTTCTGAAGTCCACTGTCTTCCTCAACTCTAAGGGCTTGATTGGTACTATCCAAAAAAGTATAGGCCGTCATGTAAGGTTCCCTCACCAATCTTCTTCCCGGTTGACATGTCCTGAAATATCACCTTATTGGGTTCAAAGGTAACACGACAATTTAAATCTTTTGTTATTCTACTAACGGACAGCAAATTTGATGAAAAATTTGGCATATAAAGGCCACTTGTTCTCTTGGATAAAACTTTAATATCTCCTAATCCCTTAATGGGTATTTCACTACCATTGGCTATTGTCACATTTCTAATGTTTCCTAGGGTTTCTATTCTAGATGCCATGTTTTTATTTCTAAACATATGATTAGTAGCACCTGAATCAATAACCCAAGGGTCAAAGTTAAAATGGGAGTTGGAAATCATACCTTGAGAGGAGCTTGGAAGATGGTTCTGAAGTAGTTTGGCCAAATCCTCAAGGAGTTTTGAGTTCCCTTTTTCGATTGCATTTTGAGCACCTTGTGGTGGCGCCTTTTCCTTGAAGTTAACTGGCCTCAAATGTGGATTAAGAACCCAACATTTTTCTTTAGTATGACCAAGCATCTTGCAGTGCCCACACTTCCAGCATTTGTCTTTAAGGTTGTGCATCCGTCCACATTTATCACACTTAGCCTTAACTTTTGCTCCTTGGACCATCCTGCCTTCTTCCTTGCTGTCCACCAAACTACCTCTCTCATATTTGCTTGAATTCCCACTCAAAATCTTTCTTTGCAAGTACTCTTTATTAACCTTGTTTGCAACATCGTCATAATAAGGCAAAGGTTCAATTCTAAGAATGTGATTCCGAAGATCTTCGTAGTCTGAACCCAAACCCATCAAATACGAAATCACAAGATCTTCATTGGCCCTTTTTTCCACCTCTTCAATGTTGGTAGTATTCGGCCTTAATGATTGAAGTTCATCCCATGCCTCCTTAATTTTGGTGTTATATTCTATCGGATCACCTCCACTAAGGCTGATATTGTTGATGAACTGCTTCAACTCGTATATTCTCATCAAGTTTCCTTGATGACCAAATTGTCTCTTGATAGACTCCCAAAGTGCTTTAGAAGTTTCAGCCTTTGAGAATGCACCTACCAAGGATGGTTCCATGGAATTTAAAATCCATGTGTACACCAAGTTGTCGTTATAGCACCATTCTTCATATTCTTCACTTGATGTGTCTGTGGGCTTTGTGATTCTTCCATTCACGAAACCCAATGCTCGTTTTCCACATAATGCTCTTTCAGCGGGATTGATCCAAATTGAGTAATTTTTTCCATTCAAGGGAAATGTGGTAAGTTTCAAGGTGGTGTTACCATCATTATCAACTCCCTTGAAGGAACTTCTGCTCTTGGTGTTGTATGACGAGCCCTCCCTTTCCATTCTTTAATTTGGCTATGAAGGGGAATGTCTTGATACACCAAGAACCAACAAAGCAACAAAAAGTAAAAAGCTAGATTAGAGATGAAACCTGCTCTGATACCATGTGAAAAATATTGAAGAAACAAAGAAGTGTGAAAGAAAGTATTGATGAAAGAATAAAGAAGCTTGTTTTTCACTTTACACATCTTGGGTATATATATACAACATCCTAACGGCTAGGTACAAGTTGATTTTACTTTTCTAACAGCTAGGTACAACACATAACAACATAGCTTTCAATTTCAAGAACTAGCCGTTATTTCGTCCATTAGTGATTAGCTTACTAGCCGTTATTTCGTCCTTTAGCGGTTAGCTTGATATGGACTTTGGGCTTGATATGGGTGTACATAGGCCAATCAAAGAGTTATTTGGGCCTTTTATCTTCACCCTCAATCCCTTCATTTTCAACACATATTACTTTGTTCTTGTGCTAAACAACAACAGATTGGTATCAGAGCCTATTTGTTCTTGAGGGATTTGTGCGTTGAGTGAATGCAAACACAAAGCAAAAACACAATAACCAACCCAGAAGAGATGGAAACTGAAACAATGTTCTCTCATGTTACACCACCAATTTTTGATGGTGATAATTATCAAGTTTGGGCTATTAGAATGACGGTCCATCTTGAAGCATTAGACCTTTGGGAAGCTATAGAGGAAGATTATGATATTCCTCCATTGCCGGAGAATCCTACTATGACTCAACTCAAGGTCTACAAAGAGAGGAAGACTAAGAAGTCCAAAGCTAAAGCATGTTTATTCTCTGCTGTTTCAAGCACTATATTTACAAGGATCATGAGCTTGGAGTCAGCAAAGGATATATGGGACTACCTCAAGAAGGAATACCAAGGCAACGAAAGAACCAAAAATATGCAGGTACTCAATTTGATTAGAGAGTTTGAAATGTTGAAAATGAAGGAGACAGAAAACATCAAAGACTACTCTAACAAATTGTTGGGTATAGTGAATAAGATAAGATTGCTTGGTAAGCATTTTTCTAACGAACGAATTGTGCAAAAAATTCTCGTAACTTTGCCTGAAAAGTACGAGTCTAAAATTTCTTCATTAGAAGAATCTAAAGATTTGTCAAGTATATCCTTGGCAGAATTGGTGAATGCATTGCAGGCACAAGAGCAAAGAAGAATGATGAGAAAAGAAGAATCCATGGAGGGTGCTCTTCAAGCAAAGGCAGAAAATTCAGAAGGGGGCAAAGATAAAAAGAACTACAATAAGAAAAAGGGCAACAAGACTGGCAATAACAACAAAAACAAGGATGAGATATATCCACCTTGTCCACACTGCAAAAAAACAAACCACCCACAAAGAAAGTGTTGGTGGAGGCCTGATGTCAAGTGCAGAAAATGTGGTAAGATTGGACACATGGAGCGGATCTGCAAATCACAACAACATGAAGAGACAAAAGTTTCTATTGAGCAACAGCAAGAAGACCAATTTTTTGTTGCAACATGCTTCGCAACAAATATCAGCTCTAGCGATTCCTGGCTAATTGATAGCGGCTGCACAAATCACATGACCAATGATCAAGAGCTCTTTAAAGAGCTCGATAAAACCATTATTTCCAAAGTAAAAATTGGAAACGGTGAATTTATTTCAGTCAAGGGCAAAGGAACTGTGGCTATAGAAAGTTTAACAGGTTTAAAGTACATTACTGATGTTTTATATGTGCCTGATATTAACCAAAACCTGTTGAGTGTTGGACAGCTAGTTGAAAAGGGTTTTAAAGTCGTATTTGAAGACAAATGGTGTTTCATCAAAGATGTGAAGGGCAGAGATGTATTCAAAGTGAGAATGAAAGCAAAAAGCTTTGCTCTAAATCTAATGGAGGAGGAGCAAATATCATTCTCAAGCACTGTAAGTAATGCAGAATTATGGCATAGAAGGCTTGGGCATTTTCATCATGGTGGACTTTTATATGTACAAAAACATAATTTAGTGAAAGGTATGCCATTGCTAGAAGACAAGTTAGCTGATTGCGTGGCTTGTCAATATGGCAAGCAAAATAGAAGACCTTTCTCTCAAACGACATGGAGAGCAACACGCAAACTGCAATTGATACACACAGATGTTGGAGGACCTCAGAAAATATCATCATTAAATGGTAGTAAGTACTACATTATATTTATTGATGATTATACCAGGTTTTGCTGGATTTATTTTCTCAAATTCAAATCTGAGGTTGTTGATATATTTTGGAAATATAAAGCATGGGTGGAAAATCAAAGTGGCTGCAGGATACAAAAGATAAGGTCAGATAACGGGAAAGAATACACCAATGATATTTTTGACAAGTTTTGCAGAGAAGCTGGTATTGAGCATCAACTCACAGCACCTTACACTCCACAACAGAATGGCGTAAGTGAGAGAAAAAATCGAAGTATTATGGAGATGACAAGGTGTATGCTACATGAGAAGGAATTGCCAAAGAAACTATGGGCAGAAGCTGCAAACACTGCAGTTTTTTTGCTAAATAGGTTGCCAACTAGAACTTTGCAGAAAAAAACTCCGTATGAAGCCTGGTTTGGTTACAAACCCGATTTGCAAAATCTAAAAATTTTTGGTTGCCTTTGTTTCTTTTATGTACCACAAGTAAAAAGAGACAAACTTGATAAGAAGGCAGAACCAGGAGTTTTCATTGGATATAGCAATTTTTCCAAAGCTTATAGAATTTTTCAACCACAAAATGGAAAAATTGTTATAAGCAGAGACGTCAAATTCATAGAGGATAGACAATGGAACTGGGAGGAGTCAATAAAAACACAATTGTCAGAGATTCCGCAATACTTTGAAGATGATATAGATGATGTTCCCAGTTAGAGGAACAAGGTCTTTATCTGATATTTATGAAAAAAGCAATATTGCTGTATTTGAGCCTGCAGAATTTGAAGAAGCTGAGAAGGATGACAAGTGGGTTGAAGCAATGAAGGAGGTGCTCAGAATGATTGAAAAGAATAATACTTGGGAGTTGGTGAACAAACCTCAACACAGAAAGGTCATTGGAGTCAAATGGGTTTATAGAACCAAACTTAATGCAGATGGTTCTATAAACAAATATAAAGCCAGATTAGTTGTGAAAGGGTATAGTCAAGTGTTTGGAGTAGATTTCTCAGAAACTTTTGCTCCAGTAGCACGCTTGGATACAATCAGGATGTTGCTTGCTTTAGCAGCACAAATGAGATGGAAAACTTACCAGCTAGATGTAAAATCTGCTTTTTTAAATGGTAATCTTCAAGAGGAAATCTATGTAGAGCAGCCTAAGGGATTCAAAGTCAAAGGACAGGAGGAGAAAGTCTATTTGCTGAAAAAGGCCTTATATGGTCTTAAACAGGCACCCAGAGCCTGGTATAGCAGAATTGATGAATATCTTCAAAGTCTTGGATTCGTTAAAAGTCCAAGTGAAGCTACATTATATGTAAAAGGAGCAGGTGCTAACTTAATTATAGTTTCTATTTATGTTGATGATTTACTTGTAACAGGAAGCAATGAGAAACTGGTAAAAGAGTTTAAAGCTGAAATGCTCAAAGTATTTGAGATGACTGATCTAGGCTTGATATCTTACTTTCTGGGTATGGAAGTGAAGCAAGATCATGATGGAGTCTTCATAAGCCAAAAGAAATATGCAAAAGAAATACTCAAAGAAAATTTCACATGGAAGAATGCAAAAGCACCAGCACACCAATGAATCAGAAGGAAAAATTTAGCAAGGATGATGGAGCAGAAAAAGTTGATGAAAGCCAATATAGGAGCCTAATTGGTTGTTTGATGTATCTTACAGCCACTAGACCAGATATAATGTTTGCAGTGAGTTTACTTTCAAGATTCATGCATTGTGCTAGTGAAGTGCATTTCCAAGCTGCAAAAAGGATTGTAAGATATATCAAGGGCACCACAAATTATGGTATCAAATATTCTTACTGTCAGAATTTTAAACTTCATGGTTATTCTGATAGTGATTGGGCAGGTTCTGCTGATGACATGAAAAGTACAACAGGATTTTGTTTCAACTTTGGATCAGGAATCTTTTCATGGTGTTCAAAGAAGCAAGATGTGATAGCTCAAAGTACAGCAGAGGCAGAATATGTAGCAGCTAATGCTACGGTAAATCAAGCAATTTGGATCAGAAAAATACTTGCAGACTTACACATGAAACAAAGTGAGCCAACACAGATTTATGTAGACAACCAAGCTGCAATTTGCAATTTCAAATGATCCTGTTTTTCATGGCAAAACTAAGCATTTCAAGATCAAGTTGTATCACTTAAGAGAAGAACAAAAGAATAGCGAAATTAAACTGCTTTATTGTAAGACCGAGGATCAAATTGCGGATGTGTTAACTAAAGCTTTATCAAAAGCTAGACTCGAAGACTTAAGAGATAGATTAGGCCTCTGCAATTACTAAGGCAAGGAGGAGTGTTGAAAAAGTGCCTTAGTTTACTAGGATTTGCTTAAATCTTATCTTTGATTTAGGCTTATCATTATCTTTAAATTAGATTTATCACTTATCTTTTGTTATATTTCAACTCTATATAAAGAGCAATACAATAGAAAAATTTTAGAGAGAGAGGCTTCCAGAAAATAATTGCTCTCTCCCGCTCTTTCTTTGCCAGTTCATATTACTTTGTTCTTGTGCTAAACAACAACACCGCAGGGGTGGCAGCGGCATCGGGCATGTTTGTCAGTGCTCGGGATGAACACTGGGAGTCACCGGAACATCCCCGCAGGTGTGGTAGAGGTTTTTGGTGCATTGGGTAGTGTGCAGGACAAACTTTCCAAAGTGATCCAAACATCCCTGCGGACACGGCAGCGGGATGTGGATGCATTCAGCAGTGCACGGGACAAACTTCTGGGAGAGGCTGGAACATCCCAGCAATCCTGACAGAGGAGATGGATGCATTCGGCACCCCAACAGTTCGGGCCCATGGGAACATCCCTGCAGGCACAGCAGAAGATTCGGGCGTGTTGGGCAGTGGGCGTGGTGAACTTTCAGGTGTAACCGGAACATCCCTATGGGCAGGGGAGAGGCTTGGGGCATGCAGGGGCAAACCTCTGGAAGTGACCAGAACATCCCCATGGGCGTAGTGGGGCATCGTGCGCATCCGGCGGTACGCAGGATGAACTTCTGGAAGTGACTGGAACATCCTTTCGAGCATGGCAGAGGCTTCGGGCATGTTAGGCAGTGTGCAGGATGAACTTCCAAGATCAACAAAAAAATTCCCATGGGCCCAGCAGAGGAATCGGATGTGTTCTGCAGTGTGCGGGATGAACTTCTGGTAGCGACTGGAACATCCCCGCGGGCATGGCAGAGGCTTCACACGTGTTGGGCGGTGGGCGGGACGAACTTCCTGGAGTGGGAGGGCAGAGGCTTTGGGCAAGTGGGTTAGTCCATGGGGCAAACTTCTGGGAGTGGCCCAAGCATCCATGGAGGCATGGCAGAGGCATCAGGTGTGTTTGGTGATTTGTGGGATGAACTTGCGAGTGCGGCCGGAACATCCACGAGGGCACGGTGGAGGCATTGGACACATTCAGTAGTGCTCGAGATGAACTTCCGGAAGTGACCGGAGCATCCCTGCAGGTGCAGCATCGTCATTCAGCAGTGCTTGAGATGAACCTCCGGCAGCAACCAGAACATCCCCGCCGGCACAGCAGATGCATCTGGCATGTTCGGCAGTGCACAGGACAAACTTCCAGGAGCGACCAGAAAATCCCTGTGGGTGCGGCAAAGGGGTCGGGCACATCTGGAAGTGTGCTGGATAAACTTCCAGGAGCGACTGGAAAATCCCCACAGGCTTGGCAGAGTCGTCGGGCACATTTGGAAGTGCATGGGATGAACTTCCGAAGTGACCGGTACATCCCCGTAAATGTGGCAAAGGCGCCAGTCACGTTTGTCAGTTCATGAGATGAACTTCCGAGAGCAACCAAAACATTGCCCGCTGGGCACGGCAGCGGTGTCAGGCTCTTTCGGCAGTGCACCGGATGAATTTCTGGGAGCGACCAGAACATCCCAGTGGTCATGCTGCAGCATTGTGCACATTGGGCAGTGCGTGGGACAAAATTCCGGGTGCAACCAGAACATCACGACGGGCACGGCAGAGGCATCGGGCTCGTTAGGCAGTGCGCAGGATGAACTTCGGAAAGCAACCAGAAAAAGCCCACGGGTGTCGCAGCTATGTCAAGCACATTTGGCAGTGTGTGGGATGAACTTCCGGGGGCAACCAGAAAATCCCAGCAGGCTTGACAGAGGCGTCAGACACGTTCAGCGGTGCTCGAAACGAAACTTCCAAGAGTGACCGGAACATCCCAGCAGGCAGGACCGAGGCATTGGGCATGCTTGAAAGTGCATGGGACGAACTTCCGGGAGCGAACGGAACACTCCCCCGCCCAGTGCAACAGAGGTGTCGGGCTCGTTCTGCAGTGTGCGGGATGAACTTCCTCGAGTGACCGGAACATCCCCGCAGGCACGGCAGCAGCATCAGGTGCGTCAGGCAATGTGCAGGATGAACTTCCAAGAGCAACGAGCATCCTCGTGGGCACAGCAGTGGCGTCGGGCATTTGGGCAGCATGCGGGATGAACTTCCAAGGGTGACCCGATTATCCCCTGTGGACACAGCAGCAGCATCAGGCACGTTGGGCAGTGCACGGGATGATCTTCTGGGAGCAACCGGAACTTCCCGCGGGCGCGGCAGAGGCTTCGGGCACTTTGGGCAGTGCATGGGACGAACTTCTGGGAGCGACCAGAACATCCTCTCAGGCGCGGCAGAGGTGTCGGTCGCGTTCGGCAGTGCATGGGACGAACTTCTGGGAAAGACCAGATCATCCCCTGAAGGCTGACAGAGGCATCGGACGCGTTAAGCAGTGCTTAAGACGAAACTTCTGGGAACGACAAGAGCATCCCCGTCGGTGCAGGAGAGGCGGCGGGTCCATTTGTGCTGGGGTCCCGATTTCTTGTCCCAACTTTTCTACACCTTAGGGGTTAGCACGACTTCTAAAAAGCTCTCCTAACTTGCTGTCCCGTTTGATTCTTGAGTTCTTTTCTTTGATTCACATCCCCTAAGCTGTCCTTTGGGATAGATTAATGATAAAGGATATGTTGGATAGGCAAGATAACTCTTAAACCTATAACAACTTGCCTTGGTTGAAGAAGACAACTCTTGACTTCAACCTAAGCTCTTAAGCAAGGAAGACAATTCTTCACCTTGTCTTAAGCCCAAGTTATCTCAAGACAACTCTTAAAAGATAACCGAAAATATAAACAAGAAAGTAAGCAAGAATGCTAACCTTGATTCTTGATTAATGAATGAAAACATACAAATTCGGAGCATATCCTATGCTAACAAATAATGGGCTGTATTTATAGTATTGGACAGCCTTATCCTAATTTAACTAGTACTTAAGTTTCTTATCCACTTAGGATAAGTTTTCCTAAGTCAATAAGGCTTTCCTAAGACAACTAGAATCTTATCAAGATAGACCTTATCCAAATGTTTCCTAATCCTACTAGGATTCTTGGTCTTTCTTTATTATCTACCTAGACTAGAATTCCTACCTTATCTTGTATTCTACAGCGGCTGGACTTTATCTTTGCTTTTCCTTCTAGGACTAGGACTCTCAATGCATATGCTTCTACCCTTAGAATTCTCCTTAGCATGAATATCCTATTGCTACTAGAACTCATCATGCGTGTCCTGCTGCTGATAGAACTCTTCTTGGAGTAGATATCCTGCTGCTGTTGGAACTCTTCTTGGCATGGATGTCCTGCTGCTGCTGGAACTCTGCTTGGCATGGATGTATTGCTGCTGCTAGAACTCTTCTTGACATGGACGTCCTGTTCTTCTTGATGCGATTGCTGCTGCTGGAACTCTTCTTGACATGGACATCCTGCTGCTGCTGGAGTTCTTCTTGATGCGATTGTCTTCTTCTGCTGGAACTCTTGTTGGTGTGAATGTCCTTCATTAATTAGGATTAAGTCAAATACTGGCCAGGCCTCACTGCTGGGCTGCATACTTGCTGTTGCCATGCTTGTTGTGCACATTTTCTGGGCCCATGCTAACCTTTGCCACCCCATTTTCTGCCCATTACCTTTCCTGCATACTTAGGTTCTCAACAATTCGGTAGTGCACGGGATGAACTTCTGGGAGCGACTGGAAAATTCCCACTATCTTAGTAGAGGCATTACATGCATTAGGCAGTGCGTGGGACGAACTTTCCGGAGAGACTAGAGCATTGTGGCATCAGAGACTTTGGGCAGTGTATGGAACAAACTTCCTGGAGGAAACCAGAACATGCCCGCAGGCGCCAGAGAGGCATCGGCCGCATTCGGCAGTGCACAGGATAAACTTCCATGAGTGTCTAGAACATCCCCGTGGGTGTGGTAGAGGTGTCGGGCATGTTAGGCAGTACATTGGGCAGTGTACAGGACAAACTTCCTGGAGAGACTGGAACATCCCCATGGCCCAGCAGGGGCTTCGGGCACGTTCGTGTTGAGAACCTAAGTATGAAGGAAAGGCAATGGGCAGAAAATGGGGCGACAAAGGAGAGCATGGGCCAGAAAATGTGCATAACAAGAGTAGCAACAGAAAGTATGCAGCCCAGCAGTAAAGCCCAACCAGTATTTGACTTAATGCTAATTAATGTAGGACACTCATGATGAGTTTCAGTAGCAATAAGATAAGCGCGACAAGAAGAATTCTAAGGGCAGAAGGATATGCATTCAAAGTCCTAGTCCTAGAAGGATAAGCCAAGAGGAAGTCCAGCTGCTGTAGAAAACAAGATAAAGTAGGAATTCTAGTTTAGGTAGGAATTCAAGAAAGACCAAGAATCCTAGTAGGATTAAGACACAAAGGATATGGTCTATCTTGATAATGTTTTATTTGACTTAGAAAAGCTTGTTGACTTAGAAA
>BNST01002445.1:0-83238 GCA_019650275.1 Xylocarpus granatum | reverse complement strand
TTGAATGAACAACACATTATAATCATTCAGTCTTGATCAAAAGATTTTTGATTTGAAACTTACAATCTTTTGAGCAAAAAATTGCATTCAGTATTTCAACAAATGTACTTCCAATTGAAAACTTTGTTATCATTATTGTGATGACTCCCTTCCATATGTTTTTAGTTATTTGCAGGGTCTAAGATGTCCCTTCAATTGGAAAATAATCTCATTATTGTATAGAATCACGGGGTTCAAAGGCTGACAATGAAGTAATCAAGAACTAGCCAATTGTTTATCCGAAACTCCCGGGCTATTTAAGATAAGCATTTCAAAATTTCAAATGTGATAGCTAATATAGCACTAATATTTTCCGCCAGCATCCTCTGTTTCTGGTCCTTTTGTGCACTCTTGCAAGATGAACTGTAATGTTTTATAATTGTTTACCTTGCATTTAGTCAGAGTTGCTTAAAGTCGAGAAATAGATTGTCTCTAAATTTCATATCATATTGCAAAAGCTTTTATTTAAGAACAAATTCTTGCTAACTGTGGGAAAGCAAAAGTTCATACAGGCGAAGGCCAAGCATAACTTTGTACCTGATCCAGCTGATTCACAGATCCATATCGCACTAGCCCTCCCCCCTGCTAAAATGTCCCAAACAAAAAAGAAAGGTGGGAATGGGTAAAATATTTAAAGGTACGGGTCAAAGGCTTTAACAAAAAACTGCGCTTACAATCCAAAACTAGACAATACCTTTCTATCATCCTTCAAATTGTCAATTATTCGTTCTCTGAAATTTGCAGTTCGGGAAGATCAAACTAGCATAAGATTACTATCCATTGTGCAAAAGTTTCATGTGCTATGGAAACCAATTAGAACTTTTATTGGACTTCCCATTGTGTCCAAACTATTCATGCTCTATGTGCAAAGAACAGAAAACATGATAAAGAGAAGAAAAATATTTGCTACACCTTCTGATATTATTTTAGATAAATGGACAAGTAAAAGGCATTCAATGGCAATTCCTGATATGATAAGATGTACGCTTCGAGTCCCAACGCTCTAGTGTAAATGGTGAAATGGTGAAGGTGGATTGCATTGGTGCTCAGCTAAAATTAATTAGAGCAGCTTTCTATTGTGATCATGACGAGGCCAACTGATGAGAATGCCAGAACCTATCACCAAAGCACAAAACTCTATTTTGATGGATGACAACAACAAATGGAAATGCTTGAGTCCATATATTCATTTTCATCAAGTAAACCTTTTGCCTTTTGGTCTAGAACCATTTTTCTGAACTCCTGCCATTTCCAAGTTGTCTCCTCGAGCTCTCACAAATGCTTAGAGTTTGGCTTGAGTTGCTGGGACCATCACAGGCATCAAAACCAGATGAGAGTACTGATGCAGCAGTAGAAGATCGCTCTGGGATAGTTCCCGAGAAATTGAGCTTAGCTGAATTGTGTTTACAAAACCTTTTAAGTCAAGATCTAAAGATCCTTGAATTGTTTGTAATGCCCCATGATCCTTAACTTGCCCAGAAGACGATTCTTGTAAAGTTCCTGGCATGTCATGAATATGATTTCCATGTCCTTGATGGAAACTATTATTGGCTGTAACTTCTTGAGCTTGATAAATAACATTAGAATCTGCTTCATCTGCATTACCAGTTTGAGTGTTGAATGTAGATGATTGTGAGTTGGATGGAGATATGAATGTGCCCATTTGGTTTGGAATTTCACTCACAGGAAGGTCAATATAGCGATTTGGATTTGCAAATTCTTTCAATTTATTGCACCATGCCCGGAAATATTATGCATGGCTTCCACGCCTGTTGTTGTTTGAGCATTTTGCATGGCAGCGTACCTTCTCCTGGAAAAGGTTGAAATCATATTGTTGTGTTGTGTGGTATGTGATGTATTATGTTACAGGTGTCAATCATGAATGTGGTTGTGACGTGGGGAGGAGGGGATAAGAATAAGATTTTATTTGAATATATTATTATTTAATTAATAATAAAATCATCAGCAAACAACACAGGCAAGATCTTGGATTATTAATAACTTGATAATGTTCTGGGAGTGCATGTAACATAAAATGATGGGGACATGCAATGATGTTGCATATTATGTTTTTAGTGAGAGCTAAGATCAGTTGATTGTCTTGGTTCGAAAAGAGTTCACGTAAATGTGGTAACATGTTTAAATTAAAAATAAATAATAAATATTGTCAATATAAAAAGTAAATTGTTCATTTGTTTCTTCAGCATCTGGCTATGCGAAGAGACAGCTAAAATAGTGTAGTGTGCAAAACGACAGCGTTTAACTCCCTGTTTGGTCTAAGAACATGTTTGTTTACTCTTACTTCAAAACGCGTTTTTAGCCCACTTTTAAACACTACACCGAACCTCTCCAAAGGCGGTACTAAAAGAGAATTTATCTCATGTTTCTCCCTACAATTACAAAGTGACTGAGTCGATGCTGATCTATGACGTGGAAAATAACTATTGGCTGCCACCCACGGTTAATCATGTGCTCAGCTAGCGTGAATCCCAAGCTCCAACGGCTACATATTTAGGGCTCAAAGCCTTTTCTGTAGTCCAGGAAGGGCAAGCAATGAGAAGTTCGACTAAAGCAAGGCTCCAACGGTTCCTTCAGCGGCTGCGGGTTAATTATTTCAAATTCGTGTTTGGTTGTCAAGAAACCTTGGGGAAAAAAGATAAGCAAGACGAGTTAGCTTTGATATTTGGATACTTCTCTTTGGAAATGTAAGTTTACTTATTTTTTTTCTTTCTTGGCTATGAGCGGGAATGCAGGTCAATAGAGTTGAATTACGTGGTTGCGAAACCAAGTACAGCAATGAAACTAAAGGATTTGGGGTATTTTCATCGAATGAAGTTTCTGATGGTAATTGTTAGTTGAAACCATTTGTGCATTAAGTATTTGAAACCGTTTCCTGCACAATTTAAAATTCTAGGTAGTCGTCATTTTTCTTTTTCTTTTTCTTTCATTTGATAAAAGCGTTCGTTAGGTTTCATTTGATAAAAATCATGCCCAGCATGAACTCTAGTTTAATTAGGTTAACTTCTTACTATTGGTGCAAACTGTAATAAGGCACCAAATATGATGCTATGTTAGATTTATTTATTTATTTTTGTTAATCTAGTCAATACACATTTCATTCTTGATCTGTTTGGTTGCTGACGATTGGCTGAAAAAAAATGTAAACTATAACTTGACACGCCTTGAAATGTTACTTTTTTCTCGTTTCCTTTTTCTAATTATTATTATTTTTGAAATCAAATGAATGGTATCTTCCTTTGATCAACATTGAAAATGGAACAGGGGTTCTGCTGGTTGTTCCTTTAGATTTGGCTATAACACCAATGAGAGTTTTGCAAGACCCTTTTCTTGGGCCAGAGTGTAGGGCAATGTTCGAAGAAGGAGAAGTAGATGATAGGTTCTTGATGATTTTGTTCCTAACTGTGGAACGTCTCTGTAAGAACTCTTCATGGAAGCCGTATGTACAATATACTGTAGTTGGGTTTTCATTTGATATTTCTTTGTGTTTCAGTCATTGAGATTTAGTTGAGCTGAAGGTTATATCAGGTACCTTGATATGCTTCCTACTATTTTTGGAAACCCACTATACAGATGATGAGCTTTTGGAGCTTAAGGGGACAACCTTGTATTGGGCAACTGAATTGCAGGTAAGAGGTCCTAATTGGATGGATAAATTTCTTATATGTTGCCTTTAGTGGTATGCCATCAGAAAGAATATGATTGTTTAAGAATTTGTGAACTGTTTCTAAACATCAAGGACAATTTATATGGTCCATTTCAATATGACATATTTAGCAAATAACTATGCAGATCAGAGTTATACTCCACGGGTTATCCAAATTTACATTTATTTTATGTTAGTGCTTCCACCTAATTTTAGGTTTTACTTCTAAAATTGGTGGTGATAATAAAAGGAGCACTTTGAAATGTTATTTTTATTAAACACAAACCATACAACAAAATTTGAATTTTGTGATGGAATTAAGATCTATGTGGCTTCTCTTTTAGCTCCTTTTTTTTTATGAAAGTCAAACTATCATTTTTGCTCATGTGGTCCAGATGTTATCAATATTATTGCTGGCAATATGGTGGATTACATGTGGGTTATGTAGGGTTCTCAAAAGCATGTTTATGTTATAGAAGCAAAAGTTATCGTCTTTGTGTGATAGCAAAGTGAAGGATTCGGTGAAGAAACTTTTAATTCTGGATGGGGATTCAGAAAGGTATTTTTCATAGTTTTTTTTATTTCATTGATAAATAGTGGGAATCAAATTTTTTTTTGTTTTATCCAGTCCTTAATGCAGTACATGTGAGTATTTAGCATATTCTTCCATTTGTTGGATATGAAGTATTTGATTTACTTGTATAATTTTATTGTATGTTATTGATATAAATTTGAAATAATTCTCTCTTGATCAGTTTGCTCGAAGAGCTTCTATCTGTTGGGGACTGACAGTAAAAATATCCTGGCATGTACACTTTACTTATCATCTTTATATAGCATGAATGAGGAAATGTCACCATTGTTACTTGTGATATCCGCCACTCATAGTTTAATGAATTTGTTATTGGTGTTGGCTATGTGAAATGTTGCTTAGGTGAAATTGTTTGGAATAATTGGTGAACATTGGGCAGCAAGATATTTATCTATTTACTGTGAAAATGGTGTAATGATAAAGTCAAGTTTCGAACTGAGAAACCAACTTTAGTTTTTGACGACTTTCCTTATTATTTGCCTTTGCTGCTTTGCTTCCGCTTGCACAATAGGTGGAATACGAAATTTTATCATCTTATCATTTGATGAATGGCATTTGGTAGACAAGATGGTGTCGCATGCTGGATCAACGAATATGAGAGATTTCAATACGTTGTCTTCGTTTTGCTACTAGTAGTTAATTCAAGTATGCTTGGTTTGGATTTTGTGGTCTTCTGTTCGATGTTTTTCAACTTCTACTATTGTTAAATCAGGCTCAATTTATTTACGTATTTCAATACATTATAAGATGCTTTAGTCCTGACACATAACTGACTTCTCTTTCTCTTGATGCTTGTACCTTTTATGTGTGAAACCTCTGCTGGCACACTATGCTTTAACCTCCTATTGGCATCTTGGTCTTTTTAAAGATGTTTCATCCTTAGCATTCTTCATAAGTAAGCCAAACAATCTACAATGTCAACTTTTCTTTATAACCCGGAAACATCTGTATGATGTGCCTCTTCACCTCTCCCTGTAATTTTTCTTTGTGATTAGTTTCACATAGAATGTATATTTCTTTCAAAATAATTGGATGTGGCCTTGGCTTGATTGTTATAAGTTGACTGCAAAAACCTTTTTGTGCTTTCTTTATTGCACTTTTCTGATATTGATGCATGTGCAAAACAACCTTTACCAAATGTTCTAAAAGATAGTGATTGGCTCATCTTGTTGCAGGAATTATTATATCTTTATGGATTTATCATTAACAACAATCCAGATGATTATTTGATGGTAATTTCATTTATTTGGATTGATTTGTTCTGTCAAGTTGCATGTCCATACAAGATTGTGGGCCTTTAAAGGATTTTCTACTTAATAGATGAGTGATCCTTGCAGGTCCATTACCGTGTGGAGGCAATTCAGAGTGTTCCATTTTCTGATTCCAAAGCACTGCTTCTTGATGCACAGGTCAGCTATTTATGAGCACTTAATTGTTGGTCTTTTATGTATTCAGCGAGAGAGGTATCATTCTGGACTACGAGTTTTCCTCTTGAAATTTGCTTCAATGATAAATGGTTAGAGTTTATAGAAGGTTGAGTTGCGGTGTATATTGCCAAAATCTTTGCTGGAACATGGATTTTTTGCAGCTGGCTTCCCAAAAGCTGAAGCCAATGACAAGGATAAAGCTAATCCTATCTGCAATTTTGGTTGGAGTGATCAGCGCAGGACGCCCTCTTATTTAAATAAGCTGGTTTTTCTTGAGAATTTTTTAACTGCATTAAGGGCCATCGCCATGCAGGAAGACGAGCATTCTAAGGTTTCTTCATTGCTCAAAGAGGTACAGCTTTGCTTGTCTTTTCTTCTCTAAATTTTTTGGTGTTCTTGTTGCTTTTCCTACTGAATACACAAGCCATTTATTATGTATTAGTATTTATGTTGCATGCAAATAACTCTTAGGCCTGCAACTGGAGTGTTCTATTATGTTTCCCGTCAAGTAGCTTTAAAATCATCTTAAAGCAACAAAGGCATTGACATTTATATTCAAAAGTATGTATAATTTGATGGTTATTGTGTGCAAAATGCTTGTTAGGTTTCAGCGGTGATAGCTTTTCAGGCGTGGGATTTAGCATACTCATACTGCATCATTACCTAATGGGTGCGTGATGACTGGCAACCATCATACATACATTTGAATTTTCCTTTTTCTCTGGTGATTGGTTCATTTGTTAAAACAGAAGGTGAAATGCATTCCTTTTGGCACAAATGCTTGTATGTTTGAATCCTTTACTTTCTTTGGTTCCTTCCTTGATTGGAATCCATCATTGTTTTGAAAGCTTGTTGGCTTTGGAGAGAGGCAACCATCTGATATGGAAGTCAGAGCAGCGGTATGGGAGGCTTGCGGGGATTCTAGAGCTTTGCAATCGCTTGTTGATCTTCTTCATATGAAGTAATATCTGGAAACCTTTTGGTTTACTTGTGGTTTGAATCTTTGTGGTAAACTAGGAGGTTCTAAATTAAGAAATTCACACATTCAATCCATAATCAACTCCTTTTCTTATGATTCCCTCTGTCTTATTGGCTCTTTTAGGAATATCTGTGTTATATTGAGTGAAACTGATGTTAAGGCAAAAAGGAAATCTAAAAAGAAAGAGCAAAAAAGAAAAGAGGTGAGGGAAACACCCAAGGGAGAAAATAGAGTTGGATCTTACAGAACCTTTAGCTAGTTTTGAAAATTATGTGATAGTGTTTGGCTTCAAGCAATTCTGAAAATTATGAGACAGGAGTGTTTGGTTTCAAGCAATTATGAAAATTATGAGATAGGAGTGTTTGGTTTAAGGGTTTAAGCTATATGCGAATCTAAAATACTTGGGAAAAGTGGTAAAGTTGGTGAAAACTTTTTAGCTATTCAAATTCTTTCTCGCCCTAGTGGACTTGCTAGTTTTTTCTTTTAAGTTGTATTAATTACTTTTTACAAGGTTTATATTACGCTTTTGTTGCCAAATCAATCAATAAGCTTGTTGGAATGCAAATGGATCACTCTTTTTATGCAAAATAGATTGTTGGAGAAAAGAAGGATGCTTAGACTTCTTTTATTTGTTTATTTATCATTACCTTGCTAGCTTAAGTTTCTGTCAACCAAGAACCTCAACACTAGTCATCTTGGTTTAAATTAATTGCTCAGGCGAGTAGGTGGAGTTTAAGTAAGTCAATGGCCAGCAAACAAACAATTTTTGCAAACCTTGTTAGACCATTATCTCTAATATTTTTCTCACCTTGAACTCTGAACAGGATGAATCTCAGCGTTGGACAATTTTTTGTCCACAGTCAATGTACAAGGAAGAGGTGCTGCGATCCATGATAACTTCTTGTTAGCCAGATTTTCAATTGCTAGAGCAGAAGAATGTCAATAGTTGCATGTTTATGCCTTATTTTTGATTTTGCGCTTGTCATTAATCGTGTAGAGCCAAGTAGTAATGATACATCAGATAGTTAACATAGGCAATCAACTCCACACACCAATCGATTAGATTTTGCTTGTCCCTATTCTAGTTATTTTGGAATCAAGATCACTAAAAATGAGAAGTTGGCAGGTTTCAATCAGATGGTAGATTTTAGTGGGGAAGAATGTCTTGAGGGAAAAATGACTTCCACCAAAGGTGCAGATTATGGTTTAGACATTTTTGTACAATAGCCCGCATCGATAACACAACAACAAGAAGAGAAAGGGCAGCAACAATTTTTTGTACCTGAGCAGTTAAAGCAGCATCACGAAGGCCATGATATCTTCGCCGCCAAAGGAGTAGATATTAATGAGTTTTATTGATGTTCAAAAGTATGAACTCAACTATTCACTGACGAGAATTTTGATTATCTCTGGTAGATCAAGGGGTTTGCTTCTAGGTATTTAAATGCCAACTTTTTGAAGCTTTATCTAATGTGTTTTATTTCAGTATATCTTAATCTAGTTTTTCACTGTTAGTACCACAAAAGCAATGCTGATATATGTGTCTCTTGATTATTGAATTTAGCGACAGAGAAGCTGCTCAGGAAAGGATTTATTGATTACTGTTGTTTTTCTAAACAGACAAATGCAGGTTTAGGTTTGCTTGTTAGCATTGCGCGGAGGATTAATAGGTTGTTTTGTTTCTACATACGAGTCATGTTTAGATTCTGCAAATGAAAAATTTGGTGAGTATAGTTTGATGATAAACTTGAAAGATCCATAAAATATCATTGATTATATCCATGAATCCGTTGCTGTTGGATATTGCAATCATGAGGATGATGCACACTTTTTAGTAGCACACAAGTTGAACAACGTTGGGAACATTGCCATACGACGTCGGTTCAAAACTTTAAATGAACGACAAGTCGTTTCCTTTTCAACACTATTAGCATTATGTTGTTACTCATGATGTATAAAAATTTGTAGAGTTGGCATTTCCACTATGGATAGACATCATCCCAAAGACCACCTCACTTTTCTGGATTATTATTTATCATCTACGGTTTTACCATTGTACAGTGAACATTTGAAGAGATTTTTGCCTTTTTTTCTTCAAAAACTAATTTCTTCTAAATCTGGGGCAATGCAGGAATTTTACCTTCATAAGGTCGGTGGCATGAGTGGCTTGAAAGCTACGCCCTGTGTGCAGGTATATAAAGCCCCCTTTTATGAGCCACCTGCCCAAGTTCGATCTTTGCCAGTCAGAAATCCAGTGAGATAACGGTATCAAGTCTCGGCCACTTGTTGCTTACTGCTCTCTCTGATAGTGAGACATTCTTCTTTGGGGCTAAATGTGTGATAAAAAACATTCGACCCAATTCAAAAGTAAGCTTATGGTAGGCTTATTTGCTCACTTGAGAAATCATTTATTTTTTATTTTTTATGTGCTCACGTTATTATGAACATAGTAATGTCACAATTAGATGCATTTAGCAATTGTTGGTGGCCAAAGGTCTTAAGTGTTCTCGTTGGATGTCTTATATTATTGTGGTCTCTCTTAGCTTTTCAATGACATTTTTTTAGACTGAAAAAATGGTACGATAGAACTATTCTACTATGTGATTTTTGCATAGCACCATATTTGAAGTTATTAATTCAATCATATATATTCTCTCACAATGCTGTGTTATATACTCGCTTCAAGTTATCATTTTTACAGGAACGTCTCTTTAAGTACCTATTCATGTTTGTAGCTCCAAAATCCTTCTAGTTTAGCATGTTCTGTATCCCTTTTGCTATTTATGAACTACAACGAAATTTTCTATTGCTGTTAACACGAAATTGGCATCCAAATAAAGATCATGACACATAAAGGCTTATTATTGGACACATAGGAATGCTGTTATCTGCATTTTGATTCATTCTTCTCAGCAAAATCCACGAAGGTTGAATTGTGATTGGGCTAATAATTTTCTTTTTAATATTGTTATTTTTTCCATGTGTGTTTAGTTGAAGTTTATAATCAGCTATTTGCATTAGAATTTTCATCTGAGTGAGACCTGTGATTGGGAAAGCGGTGGTAGAGATTTCTGTTCAGAAGATTTTGGCAAAAGATAAAAGATATAGAGAGTTGTTGGTAATAGCTTGTATAATGAAGATTACAACAGACAGGTCTGGGCAATGTGAAAATTGTTGAACCGTTGTCAGGTGAGGGGCTTTTTATAAAATATTTCTAGCAATATTGTTTGTTATCATTCTTATCTTTGGTTTCTATATTTAAAATGCTGTCTGTAATGTTGATAAAGTCCTGTGGATGAAATTTTAGGAAAGGCTCAGAGAAGAGAGGAAAGGTTATTTTGCCCCAGCTAACTGTTTCTCTCTATTAATTTATGTTCCTTTGCATATACATCTGTCAACATTATCTTTCAATTGGATAGCAAATGTGAGAATATTATTCTATGCAGGAACCACTTGAATGCTACTGTATATCAGATATTGAAGCTGGTCTTGGGCTTAAGAGGAAACAGTTGATAGCCATTTCTCTTTTGGTTGGTAACGACCATGATTTAAGTGGGGTACAAGGAATGTGGATTGATGCAGCTCTTCATTTTGTCCCAAATTTTAGTGAAGATGAGATATTAAATAGGTTTGTTAAAATATCAGTTCTTTGTTATTTTTAGTTTGAAAGAATGTCATAGTGGAGTGATATTGAGTGATGATCTTTATTTCATTTATTGAAGACAAAGTTTCTTATAGTTTACATGGCATAGGTAATGGCGATGTTCTGAAATATCGGGGTTTTATTAAATCTATTGATGATGCTGCACTCTATTCAGATGAAAGCTTGTGGATGATAAAATCTTCTCATTGCTCCTTCTGTGGGCATCCATGCAGTAAGAGAGCTCATCATCTCAAGTTTTCATGTCAATATTGTGGTAATGATGATAATGAGCATTGCTTGAAAAAATTAGAAGGATTTAAATGTAATTGCTCCTATTGCCATTTGGTACGACTTCTTTGTCAAAGCAATCCTTTAATAAGAGGATGTAAATATGGTATATCAATATTTGGATGGTTTTATTTAATGTATTATCTTTTGAGTTGCTTTCACATTTGCATTTTATTTTTTGTTATGTGCTTCTTCTTGTATTTTTCCTTAAAATCTTTTCATGTTTATTTGAATAAAAATCAAAAAGAAAAGGAGCGGAGGAAGCATGAAAGTTGGTGGATTAAAGTTTGCAACAAGATTACAATGGAGTCAAATTTCTGAAATGATGAAATTATCCAAATGCATCTGTGCAAGAAAAATGAAAACTTTATTGGTATGTTAGTAGTTGTTTGTGTGCATTAAAGTATTGATGATAATCATTGTTATGAACATTTTTTATGTCAGTTATTCGACATTATTTACAAATACCAAGTAATTCAACAGTTGAAATGGTTTTAAAAGGAGTTGAAAATTTCTTTTTGTTCTACTAGAAAGATTGCTTCTTGTACTATATCACTTTTCCTCGGCAGTTGGATCGTGCTTCAAATATTTGTTTTTGCTTTTGCTGTTTGGATTTTTTAAAGTTTATCCTTCTTCAGAGGCAAAGAGATCATTGTTAGGAATACCATTTGATGCATGGAATTTGAGTTGCATTCCTTGATATTTTTGTATAATTTGTAAGGCTTTGTTTTTATCTTCTTAAGTAGTTGTAAATGTCTTATTTGCTTTCCTTATCTTGCTGCAGCTACTGATGGTCAGTTAATATCATGGGGAAGCCCAAAAATTGAAATGCTAGTTGAGTTCTAGTTTTCCATTAGCTCTGGGAGCCATCATACATTCGCCAGAAGATGCTTCCTATGTTATCCACTGTTTATTTAAGAGACATAGCCACAAATCAACTAAAAGATTTGTTGTACGGTCAATATGAATTTCATTTCGTTCATCGCGTGAAGATAAGGTATGGACATCAATCTTATGTTGTTAAGTGGAAGACGGCCCCTTCTTTAAGGGGCAATGTTACAGTCCCTGTTGAAGATTCTGATTTGCATCAAGAAGAGGTTATGGAAGTCGATGGATGCATTGATCTGTTGGATGAGTCCTGTAGTCCGTAGATTTATGTTGATGATGGGTGCTGGTTTTTGGTGACTGATGAAAATATGAAGCTTGTGCATTCTGCTTTTTCAGAAGAAGTAGACAGGTCATTGCAAGAGAAGGTATACTTTGGTTGGTTTGTGTAATTTGTTCCTCTCCTCTCCTTTATTTCTTTAATTTGCAAGGGGAGGTATCTTCTGATTCTGCATTAGTTTTGCTGTGAATTAGAATTAAGATGTTGTAGAATGATGGCTTTGAACCCAAAATATCTGGTGATTACCATTGGAGTGGGTATCCCTTGAATGGTATAGTCTTACTTTAAAGTTGAAATTGAAGTCATACTTGGATGCTATCCAGAGATGGTGGAATTTGTTGCCTAGGACAGGGGACTTTTGGGCAAGTCTAGGAGGCTGTAGTACAAAATTGAGTATCCTTATGTCCCTTTTTCTTGGTGGAAGAAATATAAAGAGAAAAATTGGTAGCTATTCATTATATGGATACTTAAGTGATTGAATAAACTTTTTTTTTAAGTAGTCGGTATATAGATGAATGTAGTTAATGCTAGGCTCTTTTTGAATAAGCAAATGTTGTTGAGATGAGTTAGTTGACGGAAAAGAATGAATTATATAATTTAATTGGAGCATCTATTAAAGATTTTTGAAAGTCAGGGAAGATAGATTAATTAAAATTGATGGCTTTAACAAGGGTCAGTGTTAGCTTTTATTGAAGTGAAAGAACAGGGGGCAGTATGGTGGCTTGACATAATGATAGAGATGCTTCTTTTCCAGGTATAAGTTTATAGGCAATTGAGCAATTATAACTAATCGGGTATCATCATAACATTTTCAAAATTCATGATGTTTTTTTTATCGTGGTCATTGGGGTTCTTGCTGAACTAATGATATTCTGAAATCAATATCCTCTTGAGCTGCTACGTGAATATCCTTTTTGTTCTGTGAATTCACAGGAACTGAAAGAGTTGAAAAGAAAAAAAGACTTCAAGTTTATGATCTGAAGAGTTCAATGGGAAGTTAGAATCACCAAAATCAAAGGGCGTCCAGCTTAGTATGATTGAATTTTATCCTTCGGCCAAAGTACAATTCCATGTGAAATCATGTGAAGATTTGACCTAGATGTTCAGTTCAATAAAGAACCTAGATGTTCACTGTGGAAATGCCATGCTATTTTTTTTGGGTACGTGCAAAGTAACTAAGCATGTATTTCCCTCTTTAGGTAGCAGTAGTTCCTTGCATATTACCCTGAGTCTCCATTGACTGAGCAATAAGCAACCCAAAGGCACGCGAATCATGCCAGGAGAATATTTTTTTTCAGTCTACAGATACTGCAGTGCTAAACAAGTCTATGCACTGTCATCTTACAGAATTTAGAAGGTGAATAGTATTCTTGGAAGGTAACTTATTTAAGGTATTCATTTATTTGTTTGTTTTGAAGATTTTACAATCTTCTTGCTTTCGATACTCATTATCTTGTGATCTTACTCATGTCATTTGATATAGCAGCCTTAGTGGCCATAAATGACTTGCCAGATATGCGTTTGACTTTACTTACATGATTATTTAAGTGTTATTGTCCTTATATAGTGGCCTCTGATCGTTTATGATATATTCTAGTTAAATAAAGGTTGCCTAAAACATTCAACAACTCTTTTTTTATCTGTTGTCAACATAGGATCATTTCTCAAGTTTCAAGTATAAGTTTTTGGTTTAACTTTGTACTCAGTTATAAAGTATTAGTACATATGCCAGTGAGTTTTGTTGGTTATTCTTGGCCAAAGAATAGATAATCCATCAAATACACAGAAGTGGAATAAAAATGTGTTTCTTTGGTAGTATATATTATCATGCCAAGGTTTACTCTTTAAAATACACTAAATATGCTCTCAAGTCTTACAGAGTAGCATAGTTCGATTGTCTTAACTCATGAAAGTAAGAAGGCAATTTTAGTTGAATCCAGTTGAAACGCTATGCTTGCGACCAAGATGTGTTAATGTTTTGCTTATGGACGGTGATTCAACATGTCTTGCGATTCTATCAAAAATACTCCATGGTTTTGGATATAATAGTGTATATCTGAATTTCCTTGTTTTTTTTTAATTTTCACCAATTTCTCATCCAAATCTTAATAAATTAAGGAAATATCCATCATCTTTTTTGCTACTTCCCTACTTTCTGCATTTTTTTATGCACTCTAATGGTGTAACAAGAATGTTATATTCCAATGTGACGTTCGCCATTTCTTTTTGTTGCTTTGGGGAATGGGAAACTAGATGATTCTCCTTATTCTCAGAGATTTAATTGTGGTTGTGGCAAGAAAGCAAAATCTCAGATACTGAGATTGACAAAGAGAGATTGATACCTACTTCTCATCATTTTCGATTCAGTTACATAACCTGTGTACATATGGACATGGTCAGTATACAAATCTTTCAATTCTTTATTCCCTTTTTTCCTCTTCCTTTATAGTAGGTTGAAAAACAGCGTTGGTTGATATTTTGTAGTTGTGACATTTTTTTTCATTTGTAGCTTCTTGCAAAAATTTCTCGCTCTGATTTTGTCTGTAGTGATTACTGCTTGAAAGAGCAGGAGAAATGTCCAAACTGACAGTTATGAGTAAGTAGTTATCAAGGTGCAGTTTTTTTTTATCACTATTCTTTTAAACCAATGGTGCACACTTTGCCTCTCTCACAATACTTGCTTCCAATGTGTTTTCGTTCCTAACAAGTCATGTCAGCCAATGACAACGAAAAGGACATGTTAGGTGGTTTGTTTAAAGGAGCTTCATTTTATGTTCTGAGGCTAAGAACCATTGAACAATATAAAATAACTTGGAACTGCATTTTATGTTTTGAAGCTAATAACCATTGAACAATATAAAATACCTTTGGCAGTTAGCATTCTCAAACAAAATAGATTCAATGCTAAATGCGGAAGAAGTGTGTAGCATACAGTTAACCAGATGCTTGCAAACAAAAGAAAGCAGAATCATTGGGATGCTGTAAGGAAAGAGCCAGTAGATATGGACAAAAACAAAGCGAAAGATAATGATGATATTCAGTCCTGAAGAAGCCAATACTGATTTGGATGAGGGAGTTACACAACAGATTCTTACAAGTTGTTGGAGTGTTAGGCATTGATGGTATAAAGTTTCTGGGTTTGAATTCTATATTTTCTGTTCTATTTTGTACTGTTGGCAAAATTAATTTTGAGCTATTTTCTTGTTTTATTTTTGAACTTAGGAGCACATCCAAAGAAAATTTTTCAACATATGAATGTCCGGGACTAAAGAATGAAAACATTTTGAGCCATATACAGTTTTGTACTATAGAGAGAGAGATAAGTGAGTCCGCAATTATTTTAGTTCCTGTGTTTGCATATATTTTCCTTGATTCTCCCTTCAACATGACTATAAAATAAGGTTTAGTAGCAGCATTGTTTGACCAAAATGAAGTTTTCATAAAATTAGAATTTGCAGAAATATTGCCTCTCCTTGAATAAAAAGAAGATGCAGAAAAGAACTTGAACAGGATGAATCTCAGCGTTGGACAATTTTTCGTCCACAGTTAATGTACAAGGAAGAGGTTCTGCAATCCATGATAACTTCTTGTTAGCCAGATTTTCAATTGCTAGAGCAGAAGAATGTCAATAGTTGCATGTTTATGCCTTCTTTTTTATTTTTTGCTTGTCATTAATTGCGTAGAGCCAAGTAGTAATGATACATCAAATAGTTAACATAGGCAATCAACTCCACACACCAATCGGCAAGATTTTGCTTGTCCCTATTCTAGTTATTTTGGAATCAAGATCACTAACAATGAGAAGTTGGCAGGTTTCAACCAGATGGTAGATTTTAGTGGGGAAGAATGTCTTAAGGGAAAAATGACTTCCACCAATGATGCAGACTATGGTTTAGAAATTGTTGTACAATAGCCTGCATTGATAATACAACAAGAAGAAGAGAAAGGGCAGTAACAATTTTTTGTACTTGAGCAGTTAAAGCAGCATCACGTAGGCCATGATATCTTCGCCGCCAAAGGAGTAGATATTAATGAGTTTTATCGTTGTTCAAAAGTATGAACTCAACTATTCACTGACGAGAATTTTGATTATCTCTGGTAGATAAATGGGTTTGCTTCTAGGTATTTAAATGCCAACTTTTTGATGCTCTATCTAATATGTTTTATTTCATTATATCTTAATCTAGTTTTTCACTGTTAGTACCACAAAAGCAATGCTGATATATGTGTCTCTTGATTATTGAATTCAGCGACAGAGAAGCTGCTCAGGAAAGGATTTATTGATTACTGTTGTTTTCTAAACAGACAAATGCAGGTTTAGGTTTGCTTGTTAGCATTGCGCGGAGGATTAATAGGTTGTTTTGTTTCTGCATATGAGTCATGTTTAGATTCTGCAGATGAAAAATTTGGTGAGTATAGTTTGATGATAAACTTGAAAGATCCATAAAATATCATTGATTATATCCATGAATCCGTTGCTGTTAGATATTGCAATCATGAGGATGATGCACACTTTTTAGTAGCACACAAGCTGAACAACGTTGGGAACATTGCCATACGACGTTGGTTCAAAACTTTAAATGAACGGCAAGTCGTTTTGTATTCAAAACCGTTGGCCTTGTGTTGTTACTCATGATGTATATAAATTTCTAGAGTTGGCATTTCCACCATGGATTGACATCATCCCAAAGACAACCTCACTTTTTCAGATAATTATTTATCTTCTAAGGTTCTACCATTGGTACGGTGAACATTTAAAGAGATTTTTGCCTTTTTTTCTTTAAAAAGTAATTTCTTCTAAATCAGGGGCAATTCATGAATTTTACCTTCGTTTGGTTGGAGGCATGAGTGGCTTGAAAGCTACGCCCTGCGTGCAGGTATATAAAGCCCCCTTTTATGAGCCACCTGCCCAAGTTTGATCTTTGCCAGTCAGAAATCCAGTGAGATAACGGTATCAAGTCTCGGCCACTTGTTACTTACTGCTCTCTCTGATAGTGAGACATTCTTCTTTGGGGCTAAATGTGTGATAAAAAGCATTCGACCCAATTCAAAAGTAAGCTTATGGTAGGCTTATTTGCTCACTTGAGAAATCATTTATTTTTTTATTTTTTATGTGCTCACGTTATTATGAACATAGTAATGTCACAATTAGATGCATTTAGCAATTGTTGGTGGCCAAAGGTCTTAAGTGTTCTCGTTGGATGTCTTATATTATTGTGGTCTCTCTTAGCTTTTCAATGACATTTTTTTAGACTGAAAAAATGGTACGATAGAACTATTCTGCTATGTGATTTTTGCATAGCACCATATTTGAAGTTATTAATTCAATCATATATATTCTCTCACAATGCTGTGTTATATACTCGCTTCAAGTTATCATTTTTACAGGAACGTCTCTTTAAGTACCTATTCATGTTTGTAGCTCCAAAATCCTTCTAGTTTAGCATGTTCTGTATCCCTTTTGCTATTTATGAACTACAACGGAATTTTCTATTGCTGTTAACACGAAATTGGCATCCAAATAAAGATTATGACACATAAAGGCTTATTATTGGACACATAGGAATGTTGTTATCTGCATTTTGATTCATTCTTCTCAGCAAAATCCACGAAGGTTGAATTGTGATTGGGCTAATAATTCTTTTTAATATTGTTATTTTTTCCATGTGTGTTTAGTTGAAGTTTATAATCAGCTATCTGCATTTGAATTTTCATCTGAGTGAGACTTGTGATTGGGAAAGCTGTGGTAGAGATTTCTGTTCAGAAGATTTTGGCAAAAGATAAAAGATATAGAGAGTTGTTAGTAATAGCTTGTATAATGAAGATTAGAACAGACAGGTCTGGGCAATGTGAAAATTGTTGAACCGTTGTCAGGTGAGGGGCTTTTTGTAAAATATTTCTAGCAATATTGTTTGTTATCATTCTTATCTTTGGTTTCTATATTTAAAATGCTGTTTGTAATGTTGATAAAGTCCTGTGGATGAAATTTGAGGAAAAGCTCAGAGAAGGGAGGAAAGGATATTTTCCCCCAGCTAATTGTTACTCTCTATTAATTTATGTTCCTTTGCATATACATCTGTCCACATTATCTTTCAATTAGATAGCAAATGTGAGAATATTATTCTATGCAGGAACCACTTGAATGTTATTGTATATCAGATATTGAAGCTGGTCTTGGTCCTGTTAGTTATTAATTAATTTCTTTATGAATATGCATGCTTTTCATTATATATCAACTTAATTTTTTACCAATATGCGTGCTTTTCATTTTATATTAACTTAATATTTTTATTGATACGCATGTCTTTCATTTTATGAGTTATAGGATCTCCATACAGTTGGTTTGGTGAAAGAAATATTTAATTGCTTGAACTGTTTGGGACGCCTCTTTTAAAAGCAAAAGGGGAGGTTGAAGCACTGTGTGCCGAATTAAATAGTAAAGGATATGTAGCTGCATGCGTTGCAGCTGATAGTGATGGATTCCTCTTTGGGGCTACATGTGTTATAAAATTGTTCAGGCTCAATACAAAAGTAAGTCTATAGCAGGCTTATTTGCCAACTTCAGGTATTATTTATTTATTTATTTATTTTTGTGTTCACGATAATATGAATATAATAATATCCCTAGTAGATGCATGTAGCAATTGTTGGTGCCCAAAAGTCTAGGTGTTCTCATTGATAATCTTATACTAGTGTATTCACTCTAAAACTTTTCAATGACATTTTTTAGATTGAACAAATGGTGGGATGGAACTATTCTCTATGTGATCTTTGCATCGTAGCAGTTTGATATTATTAATACAATCGTATATGTTCTCTCACGATGTTTGTACTATACTTGCCTCATGTTATCATTTTTACAGCAACATCGCTTTAATGGCTTATTCATATTTGTAGCTCCAAAACTCTTATAGTTTAGCATGTTGTGCATCCCTTTTACTATGCATGAACTGCAAGGCAATTTTCTGTTGCTATTAACACAGTGTTGGCATCCAAATAAAAAGATTGTAACACATAAAGGCTTATTATTAGACACATTTTGGTTGGTAACAACCATGATTTAAATAGGGTACAAGGAATTGGGGTTGATGAGGTATTAATACGTGTATTAGTGAGTTTTGTTTGTTATTCTTGGTCAAAGAATAGATAACCAAATACGAATAAGTGGAATAAAATGTTTTCCTTTGGACGTATATAATATTATGCATAGATTTAGTCTATAGAATACACTAGATGTACTCTAAAGTGTTACTGAGTATCATAGTCCAACTGTGTTCACTCGTGAATGGTGAGATAATTTAGTGGAACACTTTTTTTGCTATCAAGAAGTGTTCATGTTTTGCTCGTGGATGGTGATTCGACATGTCTTGTGATTCTCTCAAAAATGTGCCATGGTTTTGGATATAAAGGTATACATCTGAATTTCCTTTTTTTTCTCATTTATACTACCTAACTTCTCATCTAAATCTTTATATTTATACATTAAGGAGATATCTATCATCTTTTTCACTCCTTCCCTGCTTCCTGCTTTGTGACGCGCTATAAAGATGTAATGAGGATGTTATTTTCCAATGTAAACATTCACCACTTATTTTTGTTGCTTTGGGGATAGAAGACTAGATGATTCTCCCTAATCTCAAAGATTTAGTTGTGATTTTAGCCAGAATTAAAATCCTAATCTCAGATATTGAGATTGGCCCCAAGTGATTGATATCTACTTCTCAGCGTATTGATTCAGTTATACCCTCGCATACGCATGGTCAATGTACAAACATTTCAATTCTCTATTCCTTTTTTGCCTCTTCCTTTAGAGTAGGCTGTCAAACATTTGTTGAGATTTTTTAAGCTAACATTTTTTCTCATCTGTATCTTCCTGCAAAAATCTCTCACTCTGATTTTGTTTATTGTGATTGCTGCCAAGTGAACCATAGATGCATTGTGCATTACGTGGGAGAAAGAAGACGTGATCAAACTTAAACTGGCAAAGGCTCACTTACCTAATATGGATAAATATGAGCTGCTTGAGACAGTGAGAGAAATGTCTAAGCTATCGGTTATAAGTAGTAATCAAAGTCCACTTTTCCTCTCATTTTTCTTTTAAGCAAATACTGCACAATTTGTTCTTTCACTAACTATTTCTTCCAATGTGTTTTCATTCCTAACAAGTTATGTCGGCTGATGACAACAAAAATGGCATTTTAGTTAGTCTGTTTAATGGGTTGTGTAGCACACAATGTATAAGGAAGTTTATTTCAATTTCCATATATGCAGTCCATTTTGATATCTTGTCAGCTTTCTCTTGGTTTTGCACTTGTACTTGATCACGTAGAGCCATGTTGTAATGATCCATCAAATTGTAAACATGGGCAATGGACTCCACGCACCAACAGGCTGGATTTTGCTTGTCTCTCGTCTAGTTATGCTGGAATAAGGATCACTAACAATGGGAAGTTGGCAAGTTTCAACCAAATGGTAGATTTTGAGGGAGAAGAATTTCCTAAGGGCAGCAACAACTTTTTGTACCCGTGCAGTTAAAACAAGATCATGAAGGACATGATATCTTCTCCACCGAAGGAGTAGAGATTAATGAGTTTTTTCATTGGAGAAAAGCATCAACTCAACTATTCACTGATGGGAATTTTGATGGTCTCTGATATCTCAACGAGTATGCTTCCAGGTATTCAAATGCTAACTTTCTATAGTTTCATCTGAGGTGTTCTTATTTTTGTAAATCTCAATCTGGTTCTTTACCGTTTATGGCAACAAGAATAAGAAGTTCGATGCAGATATCAGTGTCTCTTGATAATTGAATTCAACGATAGATAAATTTTGATAGGAAAGGATTTATGGATTACTGTTGTTTTCTAAGTAGACAGAAGCAGGCTTAAGTTTGTCTGTTTGCATTGCCCGGAGGATGAACAGGTTGTTTTGTTTTTTCATATTGGTCATTTTTAGATTCTGCAAGGGGGAAATTACACTGTCGCTTTGCAACGGAGATGCTATAATTCTTAGATCCATATAATATCGTTGATTCTATCTGAGCGTTTATTGTCGTAGCTATTCAACATTGGTTCGAAACTCTGAATGAACGGCAAGTCATTTTCTTTTCAACATTGGTGTTGTGTTGTTAATCATGACATATAAAAATTGTAGAGTCGGCATTTTGCCACGGACAGACATCATCCCCATGACCGTCTAACTTCTTACAATTCCCTTTCTAACAAATTCTAAAAGCAAACCAAAGTGTACTGTCCCAGCATGCGGTAGCATTATCCAACACCAAAAAAGAGCAGCTTGCATAGTATGCACGAGAAGCCAAGATAATTATCAAGCTGCAGTTCTTGCCATTGAAAAGGTAGGAATGGTTCTATGAATTCTCTCTCTCCTTTTTTGGACGTTGTCAAATTAATAACGCGTTTTACTAGATTTGTTTTCATTCTTACCCTAAAACTTATAGGTACACAAACTAGATTGACCTCGTTGTCTAATGCACAAACATACTCTTGAGAAGAAACAGTATTTCATGCTTCGTAGCTTGTGAAATTGGTTAGAAGTTGAATATACTTTTGCAAAACTATCCTTTTTCTGTTATTTATGAATTAAATTTTTTTGAATATGCTTGCTTTTTATTTTATATGAATTTCATAGTAATGAGTATGCTTGCATTTCATTTTATATCAACACATTTCTTTTTATGGATGCATTCGCTTTCTGTTTTACTTGAGCTACAAGATACCCATATGATTAGTCTCAGGAGAGAGATTACTTTTGCAATTTTTTTGCAAGCATGAATCTTACTTTTGGCTATGTTCTGTCATAAACGTGAGTTAGGAGTAGAAGCTAATATTTGTTTTCTTTCTTTCTGTTAAAGCATAACGGGATGGCATTTTGCAAACTTATGAGAAGTACACAATATAGACTGACCTCTCTATAACACACAAACATATACATGAAAAGAATTCTTACTTTATAACTTGTGAAATGGGCAATATATATATATGTGTGTGTGTGTGTGTATGTGTGTGTGCGCAAAACTACTGTTTTTCCTGTTAGTTATGAATTAATTTTTTTTTATGAATATGCATGCTTTTCATTATATATCAACTTAATTTTTTACCAATACGCATGCTTTTCATTTTATATCAACTTAATTTTTTTACTGACATGCATGCTTTTCATTTTATATGACTTATAGGATCCCCGTACGGTTAGTCTAGTGAGAGAAATATTTAGAAGTACAGACTAGCTCAAGGCGAATTATACTTGCTTATTATACGGTGGTGCTAGTGGTTGCTGTAAGCATAACAATTAACAGAATAATTGCTTCATTTCTATTGAATTGTGCTATGAGGTTCTTAGCTCATCAGTAAAACTCTATAGGTTTTGCAAGAGGATTTCGTCAAATGTCACATCTGCTCCCATGTGCTCTTATTGTTTGAAAGTACAAAGCCAATGAATGCAAGATCAGGGCATGCAAAGGTGAAAAACACTTGACTCCCTAACAAAATTTTAACCAGTTGAAGTAGATATAGCCATGTTATCTGATGGTTTGCATTCAACATATTTGAGACATTAAAATTAATCAAAGACACCCTTGTTGTTTGTATGTGTTTTGATGCATGAAGTTGATGCTTTAGATTATTTCTTTTAAACTATTCAACATATTTTCATTAGAAAATGAAACTATCATCTTTCCCAAGTTACCATTATCATTTTTTTTCCTTTAAAGGGGTAAGGGGGTAGGCTAGGGCCTAAACAAAGATGTTGTTTAATCACCTCAGCTGAGCCTTTGGGGGCCAAGTTACTATTATTTTATTTAGTTTGTGTTACAAGTTTCTTGTAAATAGGTAGTTGCCAATATACCCTTCAATATAATTGCAGATGTAGTCAAGCATCATCTTCCTATGTGTGACATATTTTCCAAAGTTGTTCTTTTATTCTAGGTAAGTTTTCCACCGAATACATGATTAGTATTGCCATTTGTCCAGCTCAATGATCTACTAATATCATAGAATTTGGTAGCTTTGGGTTGTTTTTCTTGTTATATTATTATGAAGATGTACACAACTTTACTGGAGTAAGAAAAAGGAAAACCTGAAAGCAGAATGTCAGTGTTTCAAAGTTTACCGAAGGTGAGAGTGCCAAAAGGATGGTAAATTGAAGATGTAAAGATATTTATTGTCTGTTAAATCATTGGAGCGAGTTGCTTAGATCTACATTAATTGCTTTTGGTCAGCATATATATATGCCTGGTTGCAAACCAAAAGTTGTTTAGCTTTCAGCTAAATCCAACTGACAACTATAGATTTTAAGAGATATTCATTCTCCAAGGAAAGATTGAGTCCAGTAGGGTCCCTCTTTGTAAGACTCCCATCTGCCTATGTTATTGATATGCCACTTTATATTTAATTTGGTCAGTAATAAATTATCCAATTAATTTTATATACAACCAAATTTAAAAAAATTGGTGCTATAGGGTGCTTTATTTTCATTAATCAAAATAAGTCAAAAAATAATGATTATTAAATGTTAAATAGATTGTCTTTAATGTATTTCCAAAAAAACTTTGTCACGAAAAGCTTTATTTGTAATAAATCATTAATCTTGTGGTGTCTTAGTAGCCATTTTGTGACTTGGGTCTTCAAACTGAGCTTTTCTTTTTCAGAACGCGAATACGAATTTGAAGTCCTAAGGACAAACATTTTCTCTCAGCTAAATGTGAGTGTTTAACTTGTGATTAGTGCAAATACTTACTTTTTCTTACACTGTGTAATCACTTTTCATTGAAGAAGGCAGAAACGTTGCCCAGCTGATGACTTGGGTTGGACATAATGTAGTTTGATAGCTCTACTATATTTGTATATGTAGATGATGATGAGTTGGATGGAGATATGAATGTGCCCATTTGGTTTGGAATTTCACTCACACGAAGGTCAATATAGCATTTTGGATTTGCAAATTCTTTCAATTTATTGCGCCATGCTCGGAAACATTACGCATGGCTTCCACACCTATTGTTGTTTTAGCATTTTGCATGGCAGCGTACCTTCTCCTGGAAAAGTGATCGTGACGTGGGGAGGAGGGGATAAGAATAAGATTTTATTTGAATATATTATTATTTAATTAATAATAAAATCATCAACAAACAACAAAGGCATGATCTTGGATTGTTACTCATGATGTATAAAAATTTGTAGAGTTGGTATTTCCACTATGGATAGACATCATCCCAAAGACTACCTCACTTTTCTAGATGATTATTTATGTTCTACAGTTCTACCATTGTACGGTGAACATTTAAAGAGATTTTTGCCTTTTTTTTTCCAAAAATTAATTTCTTCTAAATCAGTGGCAATGCAGGAATTTTACCTTCGTAAGGTCGGTGGCATGAGTGGCTTGAAAGCTACGCCCTGCGTGCGGGTACATAAAGCCCCCTTTTATGAGCCACCCACCCAAGTTCGATCTTTGCCAGTCAGAAATCCAGTGAGATAACGGTATCTACTTGCTGCTTACTGCTCTCTCTGATAGTGAGACATTCCTCTTTGGGGCTAAATGTGTGATGAAAAGTATTCGACCCAATTCAAAAGTAAGTTTATGGTAGGCTTATTTGCTCACTTAAGAAATCATTTATTTATTTATTTATTATGGGCTCACGTTATTATGAACATAATAATGTCACAATTAGATGCATTTAGCAATTGTTGGTGGCCAAAGGTCTTAAGCGTTCTCGTTGGATATCTTATATTATTGTGGTCTCTCTTAACTTTTCAATGACATTTTTTTAGACTAAACAAATGGTGTGATAGAACTATTCTACTATGTGATTTTTGCATAGCACCATATTTGAAGTTATTAATTCAATCATATATATTCTCTCACAATGCTGTGTTATATACTGGCTTCAAGTTGTCATTTTTACAGGAACGTCTCTTTAAGTACCTATTCATGCTTATAGCTCTAAAACCTCTAGTTTATCATGTTGTGTATCCCTTTTGCTATGTATGAACTACAACGCAATTTTCTATTGCTGTTAACACAAAATTGGCATCCAAATATAGATCATGACACATAAAGGCTTATTATTGGACATATCGGAACGCTGTTATCTGCATTTTGATTCATTCTTCTTAGCAAAATCCACGAAGGTTGAATTGAGAGAATTGTGATTGGGCCAATAATTCTTTTTAATATTGTTATTTTCTTCATGTGTGTTTAGCTGAAGTTTATAATTAGCTATCTGCGTTAGAATTTTCATCTGAGTAAGACTTGTGACTGGGGAAGCAGTGGCAGAGATTTTTGTTCAAAAGATTCTGGCAAAAGATAAAAGATATGGAGAGTTGTTGGTAATAACTTGTATAATGAAGATTACAACAGACAGGTCTGGGCAATGTGAAAATTGTTGAACTGTTGTCAGGTGAGGGGCTTTTTATAAAATATTTCTAGCAATATTGTTTGTTATCATTCTTATCTTTGGTTTCTATATTTAAAATGTTGTCTGTAATGTTGACAAAGTCCTGTGGATGAAATTTTAGGAAAGGCTCAGAGAAGGGAGGAAAGGATATTTTCCCCCAGCTAATTGTTTCTCTCTATTAATTTATGTTCCTTTGCATATACATCTGTCAACATTATCTTTCAATTGGATAGCAAATGTGAGAATATTATTCTATGCAGGAACCACTTGAATGCTACTGTATATCAGATATTGAAGCTGGTCTTGGGCTTAAGAGGAAACAGTTGATGGCCATTTCTCTTTTGGTTGGTAACGACCATGATTTAAGTGGGGTACAAGGAATTTGGATTGATGCAGCTCTTCGTTTTGTCCAAAATTTTAGTGAACATGAATATTAAATAGGTTTGGTAAAAGATCAGTTCTTTGTTATTTTTAGTTTGAAAGAATGTCATTGTGGAGTGATATTGAGTGATGATCTTTATTTCATTTATTAAAGACAAAGTTTCTTGTAGTTTACATGGCATAGGTAATGGCGATGTTCTGAAATATCGGGGTTTTATTGAATCTATTGATGATGCTGCACTCTATTCAGATGAAAGCTCGTGGGTGATAAAATCTTCTCATTGCCCCTTCTGTGGGCATCCAGGCAGTAAGAGAGCTCAAGTTTTCATGTCAATATTGCAGTAATTATGATAATGAGCATTGCTTGAAAACATTAGAAGTATTTAAATGTAATTGCTCCTACTGCCATTTGGTACAACTTCTTTGTCAAAGCAATCCTTTAATAAGACAATTTGAATATTGTATATCAATATTTGGATGGTTTTATTTAATGTATTATCTTTTGAGTTGCTTTCAAATTTGCAATTTGTTTTTTGTTATGTGCTTCTTCTTGTATTCTCCCTAAAATCATTTCATGTTTATTTGAATCAGAATCAAAAAGAAAAGGAGCGGAGGAAGCATGAAAGTTGGTGGATTAAAGTTTGCAACAAAATTACAATGGAGTCAAATTTCCGAAATGATGAAATTATCCAAATGACAACATTGCTGTTATGGGGCACACCATGTTCGGAGAATCAACATTATCAAGTTTGCAATATGTAATTGCATCATTACCTAATGCATACGTGATAACTGGCAACCATCAAATATACATTTGAATTTTCCTTTTTCTCGGGTGATTGGTTCATTTGTTAAAACAGAAGGTGAAATGCATTCCTTTTGGCACAAATGTTTGTATGTTTGAATCATTTACTTTCTTTGGTTCCTTCCCTGATTGGAATCCATCATTGTTTTAAAAGCTTGTTGGCTTTGGAGAGAGGCAACCATCTGATATGGAAGTAAGAGCAGCGGTATGGGAGGCTTGCAGGGATTCTAGAGCTTTGCAATCGCTTGTTGATCTTCTTCATATGAAGTAATATCTGGAAACCTTTTGGTTTACTTGTGGTTTGAATCTTTGTGGTAAACTAGTAGGTTCTAAATTAAGAAATTCACACATTCAATCCATAATCAACTCCTTTTCTTATAAATTAAGGCATTGACATTTATTCAAAAGTATGTATAATTTGATGGGTTATTGTGTGCAAAATGCTTGTTAGGTTTCAGTGGTGATAGCTTTTCAGGCATGGGATTTAGCATACTGGTACTAATTTAATTGCATCATTACCTAATGCGTGCGTGATGACTGGCAACCATCAAACATACATTTGAATTTTCCTTTTTCTCTGGTGATTGGTTCATTTGTTAAAACAGAAGGTGAAATGCATTCCTTTTGGCACAAATGTTTATATGTTTAAATCATTTACATTCTTTGGTTCCTTCCCTGATTGGAATCCATCATTGTTTTGAAAGCTTGTTGGCTTTGGAGAGAGGCAACCATCTGATATGGAAGTCAAAGCAGCGATATGGGAGGCTTGCGGGGATTCTAGAGCTTTGCAATCGCTTGTTGATCTTTTTCATATGAAGTAATATCTGGAAACCTTTTGGTTTACTTGTGGTTTGAATCTTTGTGGTAAACTAGGAGGTTCTAAATTAAGAAATTCACACATTCAATCCATAATCAACTCCTTTTCTTATGATTTCCTTTGCCTTGTTGGCTCTTTTAGGAGTATCTGTGTTGTGTTGAGTGAAACTAGAGTTAAGGCGAAAAGGAAATCTAAAAACAAAAAGCAAAAAAGAAAAGAGGTGAGGGGAACACCTGAGGGAGAGAATACAGTTGGATCTTACAGAACTTTTAGCTAGTTCTGAAAATTATGTAATAGTGTTTGGTTTCAAGCAATTCTGAAAATTATGATATAGGAGTGTTTGGTTTAAGGGTTTAAGCTATATGCAAATCTATAATACTTGGGAAAAGTGGTAAAGTAGGTGAAAAGTTTTTAGCAATTCAAACTCTTTCTCGCCTCAGTGGACTTCCTAGTTTTCCGCTTTAAGTTGTATTAATTACTTTTTACAAGGTTTATATTACGCTTCTGTTGCCAAATCAATCAATAAGCTTGTTGGAATGCAAATGGATCAATCTTTTTATGCAAAAATAGATTGTTGGAGAAAAGAAGGATGCTTAGACTTCTTTTATTTATCATTACCTTGCTAGCTTAAGTTTCTGTCAACCAAGAACCTCGATACTAGTCCTCTTGGTTTAAATTAATTGCTCAGGCGAGCAGGTGGAGTTTAAGTAAGTCAATGGCCAACAAACAAACAATTTTTGCAAACCTTGTTAGACCATTATCTCCAATATCTTTCTCACCTTGAACTCTAAATGCTAGGTTGATGGATTTAGAAGAGAATTCTGGAACAAAGGACTGTGATTCTGAACTGTTTGCTAGGTCTTGCATTGGTGAAAGCTAAGGACACCATGCAAGTTGCAATAATGATCCAAGGTAACAACTTCTACCCTGATGATTGTGTTCTTAACCTGAATTAAGTTATTCTAATAGAGGGGAAGTTTTTGCTGGCTTTAGGGTTCTTACAAGAATTAAGTGAAAGGTGAATAGTATTCTTAGAAGGTGACTTATTTAAGGTGTTCATTTATTTGTTTGTTTTGAAGATTTTACAATCTTCTTGCTTTGGATTCTCATTATCTTGTAATCTTACTCATGTCATTTGATATAACAGCCTTAGTGGCCATAAATGACTTGCCAGATATTCGTTTGACTTTGCTTATATGATTATTTAAGTGTTTTGTTCTTATATAGTGGCCCTTGATCATTTATGATATATTCTAGTTAAATAAAGGTTGCCCAAAACATTCAACAACTTTTTTTCTCTATTGTCAACACAGGATCATTTCTCAAATTTCAAGTATAAGTTTCTGGTTTAACTTTGTATTAAGTTATGAAGTATTAGTACATGTACCAGTGAGTTTTGTTGGTTATTCTTGGCCAAAGAATAAATAATCCATCAAATACACATAAGTGGAATAAAAATGTGTTTCTTTGGATGTATATATTATCATGCTAAGGTTTACTCTGTAAAATACACTTGCTATGCTCTCAAGTCTTACAGAGTGACATAGTCTGACTGTCTTTACTCATGAAAGGTAAGAAGGCAATCTCAGTTGAATTCAGTTATATAACTTGTGTACATATAGACATAGTCAGTATACAAATCTTTCAATTCTTTATTTCCTTTTTTCCTCTTCCTTTAGAGTAGGCTGAAAAACAGCATTGGTTGATATTTTGTAGCTGTGACATTTTTTCTCATCTGTAGCTTATTGCAAAAATTTTTCGCCCTGATTTTGTCTGCAGTTATTGCCGATCTCGATGATCTTCAGTCCTGAAGTAGCCAATACTGATTTGGATGGGGGAGTTACACAACAGATTCTTACAAGCTGTTGGAGTGCTAGGCATTAATGGTATAAAGTTTCTGGGTTTGAATTCTATATTTTCTGTTCTATTTTGTACTGTTGGCAAAATCAATTTTGAGCTATTTTCTTGTTTTATTTTTGAACTTTGGAGCACATCTAAAGAAAATTCTTTACATATGAATATCAGGGACTAAAGAATGAACACATTTTGAGCCGTATACAATTTTGTACTATAAAGAGAGAGATAAGTGACTGCAATTATTTTAGTTCCCGTGTTTGCATATATTTTCCTTGATTCTCCCTTCAACATGACTATAAAATAAGGTTTAGTAGCAGCATTGTTTGACCAAAATGAAGTTTCCATAAAATATGAATTTGCAGAAATATTGCCTCTCCTTGAATAAGAAGAAGATGTAGAAAAGAACTTGAACAGGGATTACAATGAATCTCAGCATTGGACAATTTTTCGTCCACAGTCAATGTACAAGGAAGAGGTGCTGCAATCCATGATAACTTCTTTTTAGCCAGATTTTCAACTGCTGGAGCAAAAGAATGTCAATAGTTGCATGCCTGTGCCGTCTTTTTGATTTTGCGCTTGTCCTTAATCGTGTAGAGCCAAGTAGTAATGATACATGAGATAGTAAACATAGGCAATCAACTCTACACACCAATCGGCTAGATTTTAGTGGGGAAGAATGTCTTAAGGGAAAAATGACTTCCACCAATGCTGCAGATTATGGATTAGAAATTGTTGTACAATGGCTTGCATCGATAACACAACAAGAAGAGAAAGGGCAGCAACAATTTTTTGTACCTGAGCAGTTAAAGCAGCATCACGAAGGCCATGATATCTTCACCGCCAAAGGAGTAGATATTAATGAGTTTTATCGTTGTTCAAAAGTATGAACTCAACTATTCACTGACGAGAATTTTGATTATCTTTGGTAGATCAACCAGTTTGCTTCTAGGTATTTAAATGCCAGCCTTTTGAAGCTTTATCTAATGTGTTTTATTTCAGTATATTTTAATATGGTTTTCCACTGTTAGTAGCACAAAAGCGATGATGATATATGTCTCTTGATTATTGAATTCAGCCATAGAGAAGCTGCTCACGAAAGGATTTATTGATTACTGTTTTTTCCAAACAGACAAATGCAGGTTTAGGTTTGCCCGTTAGCATTGTGCGAAGGATGAATAGGTTGCTTTGTTTCTGCATACGAGTCATTTTTAGATTCTGCAGATGAAAAATTTGGTGAGTATAGTTTGATGATTAACTAGAAAGATCCATAAAATGTCATTGATTCTATCCATGTATCTGTCGCTGTTGGATGTTGCAATCATGAGGATGATGCACACTTTTTAGTTCCACACAAGTTGAACAACGTTGGCAACATTGCCATACGAAACATACTCTTGAGAAGAAACAGTATTTCATGCTTCGTATTTTGTGAAATTGGTTATAATTTTGATGTACTTTTGCATAATTATCCTTTTTCTGTTATTTATGAATTAAATTTTTTTGAATATGCTTGCTTTTTATTTTATATGAATTTAATAGTTATGAGTATGCGTGCATTTCATTTTATATCAACGCATTTCTTTTTATGGATGCATTCGGTTTTTGTTTTATGTGAGCTACAGGATACCCATATGATTGGTCTCAAGAGAGAGATTTGCTGGTACTGACCAGCCCAAGGTGAATTATACTTGGTTATTATATGAATGCAACATAATAATTGATTCATTTTGATTGAATTCTAGTTGTTTTGCAAGAAGATTTCATTACATGTCACATTCGTTCATATGCTATCATTGTTTAAACATACAAAGGTAGTGAATGCGGGCCCAAGGTATGCAAAAGTGGAAAACACCCAACTCCTTGACAAAATTTTGGTCAATTTGAAGCTGATATAATAGTCTTGTTGTCTGATGGTTTTGCTTCCAACATACATGAGACATGAATATATTAGTTAACCTTGCTGTCTTATTGCACAACCATATTATTTACATTGAATGCCATCTAGCGATATATAAATTACATTAGAAGTTTTTTGAAGGTATGTTTTATATTTATATATGTGTTGATGCATGAAGTTGAAGCTTTCGACTATTTGTTTTAAACTATTCAACATATTTTCATTAGGAAATGAAAAACTCTTCTGTTTCTCAAGTTACCACAAGCCAAATTTTTTTTCCTTTTATAAAGGTAAGGAGTGGGCCAAGGCCCAAACAAAGATGCTCTTTAACCACCTTAGTTGAGCCGGTGGGGGCGAATTGGTGATTATCTTACACGTTTCTTGTTCGTAGGTAGTTGCGAATATTCCTTTCAGTATAAGTACAGATGTAGTCAAGCAGTTTCTTCCTATGGGTGACATGTTTTCCATAGTTGTTCTCTTACTCTAGGTAAGTTTTGGCCACCTAGTACTCAATTAGTACTGTCCTTTCATCCAACTCAAAGATCTACTAATATTATAAAATTTGGTAGCTTTGGGTTTTTTCCTGTTCTTATATTATTATGAAAGATGTACACAACTCTGTCGGAGTCAGGGAAAAGGAAAACCTGAAAGTAAAATGTCAGTCTTTCATAGTGTACTAAAGGTGAGAGTGCCAAAAGGATGATACATTGAGGATGGAGACATCTTGTATTATCAATATTTTTTTTCTATTAAATCATAAAAGAAAGTTGCTCTGGTCCATATATAGCACAGGTTTTCCTGCCAATTAATGTTACACCTTGTTCTCCTCTGATCCATGCTATTGCTTGCTTGATCAAAATCTCGCCGCTAATAGCACCGCCAATTTTATTTTTACAATTCATCTGCAAAGAAACCCATTAATATTTGTTCCAATGCAATACCATCTTTAGAACTCCACGTTGAACATGTTGCTTTGACATGATTCAACACCAGTTTTGCCTTTGCTTCTTCTTCATTCATTTCTTCATCTTCCTTTGCTTCTTTTTCTTGGTCGTCTGTCTCCATAACCATCGCTAGTCTCTTCCATTGGCGTCCATTTGTCCAGATTGACGGATCTATTTTGGCCAGACTTTGAAAACATTTGTGCATGAGCTTTCGTTTTGTTTCTATTTCATAAACATCATGTCATATACTTGTTAGTAGCAAGAGACATGACATCATCATCACAGGCAACCACCTGAAAAACTGAGAAAATGTGATAAAGGGAATGACAGAACATGCTCTCCATACTGGCAAGGGTTTGATCAAAAAACAAGGGTGAATCTTCATCTTCTTCTTCGAGTTGGAAATCAAGCACTGCAATTGGATTGCGCTGCACTTTCTCCTCGCAAGGCAACTCCTATTAGCGTATTGCAAAGTTAGTCAATTAAATCATTTGTATCATATTATTTCTACGTAGCTTCGCCTTTTGTCATGTGTTATTAACTAAGTAGTTAAGCAGCTGCAATTAAACTAGTTAACGGTGTTACCGTACCATCAGACAAAGTCAACCAAATCTCACTAGCAGACAATGCCATTGTATTAACTGAACTAATCAAGGATCCTCGGCATAGCAACAGACACAAGGTATATTTTAATCGATTTTTGTACACTAAATAATTTATCACCTTGGGTCCCACCGCAGTGTTAACGGCTGCCTCTGTTGTCGCTTTCTCAAGGTCGCTGCCAACATGTGGTAGATGCCTTTTACCCAATTCGACGTCGTGTTCAGTGTACGCTTCGAAGTGAAATCACTATCACACCAGCTAGAGGCATTGCTACTACACGGAGTAGTGATGGTGGACCTTGTTGTGGTTGTAGTTGTAGTGCAGTGGTATTCAGGCGAGGAAGCCAGATCCGATGGTTGAGGGTTCTCCTCAATCAAGTCACGGAATGAATCCCAACTTATGATGTTTTTACTCACTGTTATTTTGACATCACTTTCTTTGTTTTTGCTCTTGTTAGTGTTCTTTCGTGACATCTTTGGCGAAAGGCTTCGTGGTAAAATTGAAGGAGACTTAACCATGTTGAATTGCATGCTCTTGACGGTGTTAATGACGGCCTGAAATGCAGAGATTGTTGCTGGGGCCGCTGCTTTTGATCGACTTCTTAGTAATCATTTTGTACAGCTTGAACATGATGATGCATTGGTGGCCATGGTGAGATCGTTTTGAATAAGATTTCGCATACTCGAATCCTAAACTCGCCCAGGAAATGATTTAAATCGGCTAGAAGAACATGTACTCAAATCATCTGTTAGGAAATCTTTAAGCATTTGAGGTCTACCCTCGATTGAGAAATGATTTCTCTGCTTTGAGTCTGTATTGGAAGTCCTTGAAGAAGACATGACTTTTAGAAGAACAAGAGCTCTCTATACGAAAAGAAAGCAAGCAAAGAATCAAAAAGAGATTAAAAGAATGAAACAGTGTGATTGATCTTGCAAAGGACTAAGAGGGTGAAGTGGGAATTTGGGAAGCAAGAGGACGGGTTTAAATTTAAAGGGAGCAAAAGGGGAAAAAGAGAAAGAGAGAGGTAGCTTATAGGTGGAGATCTCTAGGTCAGAGAAGCTCAGGCATGCGAAGAGATTAATATAAAACAAACGGGGTTGCACTAGAAAATAGGAAAATGACAAAAGTGAAGCAGAAGCGTGGATATTTTAGTTAGTCTGTTTAATGGGGTTGCATTTTATCTTGTAAAGCCAATAGCCATGAATGATATAATAAAACAGATTCAATGCTAACTACAAAAGGGTTGTATAGCACACAATGTACAAGGAAGTTTATTTCAATTTCCATATATGCAGTCCATCTTAACATCTTGTTAGCCTTCTCTTGGTTTCGCACTTGTACTTGATCACGTAGAGCCAAGTTGTAAAGACCTATCAAATTGTCAACATGGGCAATGGACTCCACGCACCAACGGGCTGGATTTTGCTTGTCCCTTGTCTAGTTATGTTGGAATAAGGATCACTAACAATGGGAAGTTGGTAGGTTTCAACCAGATGGTAGATTTTGAGGGGGAAGAATTTCTTAAGGGCATCAACAACTTTTTGTACCCGTGCAGTTAAGACAAGATCATGAAGGCCATGATATCTTTTCCGCCAAAGGAGTAGAGATTAATGAGTTTTTTCCTTGGACAAAAATATCAACTCAACTATTCACTGGTGGCAATTTTGACAGTCTCTGGTATCTCAACGAGTATGCTTCCAGGTATTTAAACGCTAACATTTTGTAACTTCATTTAAGGTGTTCTCATTTCTCTAAATCTCAATCTAGTTCTCCACCGTTTGTAGCAACAAGGATAGGAAATTTGATGCGGATCTCAGTATCTCTTGATAATTGAATTCAGCAATAGATAAATTTCAAAAGGAAAGGATTTATGGATTACTGTTGTTTTCCAAGTAGGCAAAAACAGGCTTAGGTTTGTCTGTTTGCATTGCTCGGAGGATGAACAGGTTGTTTTGTTTCTTCATATGGGTCATTTTTAGATTCTGCGGGAGCAAATTACACCTCTGCTTTGCAACAAAGATGCTATAATTCTCAGATTGTTAATATAATTTGACGATGAACTAGAAAGATCGATATAATATCGTTGATTCTATCAGAGCGCCTATTGTCGTAGCTGTACGACATCGTTTAGAAACTTTGAATGAATGCCAAGTCGTTTCCTTTTCAACATCAATGTTATGTTGTTAATCATGACATATAAAAATTGAAGAGTCGGCATTTCTGCCACAGACAGACATCATCTCCACGATTGCCTCACTTCTCACAATTCCCCTTCTAACAAGTTCTGAAAGTAGACAAAAGTGTACGGTCCCCGTGTATGATAGCATTATCGAACACAAAAAAAGAGAACCTTGCATAACATGCACGAGAAGCCAAGATAACCATCAAGCTGCGGTCTTTGCCATTGAAAAGGTAGTAATGGTTCTATAAGTTCTTTTTTTTTCCCTTTCTTGGACATAGCCAAATTAATAACCAGTTTTACTAGGTTTGCACTCTTTTATTCTTAGATTCTTGTAGTTCTATTTGTAAGATGATAAAGAAACACACTTTTTTTATTATTGGATTATTGGGTTTTTTTTAAGCCTGTGAATAGTGCTTGTTCAGTCTTTTGTAGTGAAAAAACAGTAGCAGTAAAGTGCAGGCGTTCTATATTATGATCACTTTGCAATTTTTCTGCTAGTATGATTCTTGATTTTTGTTGTCTTTTGTATCATAGAAGTTAGTTAGGGACAGAAGCTAATATTTGTTTTCATTCTTACCCTAAAACTTATAGGTACAAAAATTAGACTAACCCTCGCTGTCTAATGCACAAACATACTCTTGAGAAGAAACAGTATTTCATGCTTCGTAGCATATGAAATTGGTTATAATTTTGATGTATTTTTATAAAACTATGCTTTTTTTGTTATTTATGAATTAATTTTTTTTAATATACATGCCTTTTATTTTATATGAATTTAATGGTTATGAGTAGCCATTCTTTTTTGAAAAATATGTAGCCTTTCTTCTTAGTTTGCGTTCCTTTTTTTGAAATGCTTATGGGGGTTGGGGTGCTTTTGCGCCAATCTTGCCATATGCAGCAAAAGAAGGAGGATGGGCTGGATTTTCCATCTTGTTATTATTTGGAGTTCTTCTTTCTTTCTACACTGGAATGCTTTTGGGCCACTGCTTGGACAGTGAACCTGGCCTGGAGACTTTCCCAGAAATAGGCCGAGGGACGTTCGGTACTGCAGGCCGAATCACCATTTGTGTAAGTGTTTTCTTTTTTTCCTAAAAAAATATTCAATTTTGACTGAACACTGAATATGATGACAGTAGTGTTGTTTTTTTGTTACGTGCAGATCATATTATGCGTGGAACAATATGCAAGTACAGGTGGCTTGTCTGAGTGACTATATCTTGTTTATTTTTAACCAATAGTTATGTAACACAAGGATATAGAACCAGGCAAGCTAGATTCCTCTAAGATCTCATCATGATATGCTTGATACCATTCTCATATTTTGTATCGTCTTGTCCGGACCCCCCTTGCATCTTTCAAATAATTACACAGAAAAAAAATTAGAGAGTTCAGAGGCCTCTTAAAATGGTGAACATGCTACCATTAAAATGACAGAAGTGTAATAAGATGACCTTCTGACACCGCCAGTGCAAGTAGATATATAACAACTTTGGAGTAACCTCTAGCATAAGCTTAAATAAGAAATTGGAGACAAGCCAACATTGAGGAAGAATTTGCAGAATTATCAACTGTCAAAATCCTTAGTATTTGGTGACTGGTAACGCCGATTTTCAGCTTATGAACTGGATCGAATCATGCCCATTGCTTCTGTATCCAATACTTTCTGAGAAGTTTCTTTAACACTATTGAGGACGCAAATATTCTTGTCTTGCAGGCTTGCTGTGTAAAGCATATAATTTTGGAGAGTGATAACTTATCATCATTATTTCCCAATGCACACTTGAGTTTTGGTGGATTTTATCTAAATTCACATCATTTGTTCGCTTTGATGTTCACACTCGCTGTACTTCCTACTGTATGGCTCAGAGACCTCAGTATTCTCAGTTGCTTATCTGGTAACTAACATTATCCAGTGTTAAACATTTAATTGAAAGAACACTGTTTTATTCTACTTCTATGAATTACAATGCTTGGGACTTCAGTAACGCATGGTGAGGTGATGGTTTTGTTTCCAGAAATTCTTAATTCGTGCTTTCTGTGTTTCCAGCTGGTGGAGTTATTGCATCAGTCTTGGTGGTCCTCTGCTTGTTTTTGGTTGGCCTGGTAGATCAAGTTGGCTTTCATAGCAAAGGAAGGACACTGAACCTTACTAGCCTTCCAGCTGCCATTGGTCTCTACGGTTACTGCTACTCTGCACATGCTGTTTTCCCAAACATCTATACTTCTATGGCAAAACCCAACCAATATCCAAAAGCCCCCTTAACATGGTAATAGTTTTAGAAAATGATCAACAATTTTACTTACCACATATAGTTCTGATGACTTTAATTATGCTCTACAAGTGTCCTGTATTAATTTGTTATTCTATTACTATATTCCTAACTTTTTATGCAATTCCACTTACTGTAAATGCAGTTTCATTATGTGCACCTTGTTGTATGCTGGTGTCGCTGTTATGGGGTACACCATGCTCGGAGAATCAACATTGTTGCAATTCACCCTCAACATGCCACAGGATTTGGTAGCCTCAAAAATTGCAGTTTGGACTACAGTGTGCTCATGAATCTGAATCATTTATATGAGCATCTTTGAATGATCCGTGTTGGCTGAATTATATGCAGTCCAGTGTATTTTTTTCTGCTTTAATATCAATGATCTGTGCAGAAAATGGTAGCTATAACCTGTGCACACTTTTGTTCTTCTGCAGGTGGTTCACCCATTTACCAAATATCCTTTGAATATAATCAAAATATTCTACTGAGCTTAGTCTATTCAAGTCTCTCTATGTTTACTTTTCTATGAAAATATGTTTCTCCTTAATTAGAACTACTTATGCATTAACCATCTCTCCGATGGCAATGAGTTTGGAGGAGTTGATACCATCAAACCATCTCAAGTCTCACACTTACGCTATCTGCATTAGAACTGCCCTGGTTTTCTCTACCTTGTTTGTCAGTCTATGCACTATCGTCTTACAGAATTTAGAAGGTGAATAGTATTCTTGGAAGGTAACTTATTTAAGGTATTCATTTGTTTGTTTGTTTTGAAGATTTTACAATCTTCTTGCTTTGGTATCTTGTGATTTTACTCAGGTCATTTGATATAGCAGCCTTAGTGGCCATAAATGACTTGCCAGATATGCGTTTGACTTTACTTATATGATTATTTAAGTGTTATTGTCCTTATATAGTGGCCTCTGATCGTTTATGGTATATTCTAGTTAAATAAAGGTTGCCTAAAACATTCAACAACTCTTTTTTTATCTGTTGTCAACATAGGATCATTTCTCAAATTTCAAATTTAAATTTCTAGTTTAACTTTGTATTCAGTTATAAAGTATTAGTACATATGCCAGTGAGTTTTGTTGGTTATTCTTGGCCAAAGAATAGATAATCCATCAAATACACATAAGTGTTATTCTTGACATGTCTTGCGATTCTATCAAAAATACTCCATGGTTTTGGATATAATAGTGTATATCTGAATTTCCTTGTTTTTCTCTCATTTTTACCTAATTTCTCATCCGAATCATAATATATTAAGGATATATCCATCATCTTTTTCGCTACTTCCATGCTTTGTGCTTTTTTTTTCTGCACTCCAATGGTGTAACAAGAATGTTATATTCCAATGTGACGTTCGCCATATCTTTTTGTTGCTTGGGGGAATGGGAAACTAGATGATTCTCCTTAATCTCAGAGATTTAATTGTGATCGTGGCAAGAAAACAAAAACGAAAATCCTAATCTCAGATTCTGAGATTGACAAAGAGATTTTTATACCAACTTCTCATCATTTTCGATTCAGTTATATAACCTGTGTACATATGGACATAGTCAGTATACAAATATTTCAATTCTTTATTCCCTTTTTTCCTCTTCCTTTAGAGTAGGTTGAAAAACAACGTTGGTTGATATTTTGTAACTGTGACATTTTTTTTCATTTGTAGCTTCGTGCAAAAATTTCTCCCTCTGATTTTGTTTGCAGTGATTACTGCTTGAAAGAGCAGGAGAAATGTCTAAACTGACAGTTATGAGTAAGTAGTTATCAAGGTGCACATATCACTATTCTTTTAACCAATGGTGCACACTTTGTCTTTCTCTCATAATATTTGCTTCCAATGTGTTTTCATTCCTAACAAGTCATGTCAGTCAATGACAACGAAAAGGACATGTTAGGTGGTCTGTTTAAAGGAGCTTCATTTTATGTTCTGAAGCTCATAACCATTGAACAATATAAAATACCTTGGAACTGCATTTTATGTTTTGAAGCTAATAACCATTGAACAATATAAAATACCTTTGGCAGTTAGCATTCTCGAACAAAACAGATTCAATGCTAAATGCGGAAGAAGTGTGTAGCATATAGTTAATCAGATGCTTGCAAAGAAAGGAAAGTAGAATCATTGGGATGTTGTAAGGAAAGAGCCAGTAGATATGGACGAAAACAAAGCAGAAGATAATGATGATATTCAGTCCTGAACAAGCCAAAACTGATCTGGATGAGCGAGTTACACAACAGATTCTTACAAGCTGTTGGAGTGCTAGGCATTGATGGTATAAAGTTTCTGGGTTTGAATTCTATATTTTGTGTCCTATTTTGTACTGTTGGCAAATTCAATTTTGAGCTATTTTCTTGTTTTATTTTTGAACTTAGGAGCACATCCAAAGAAAATTCTTCAGCATATGAATGTCCGGGACTAAAGAATGAAAACATTTTGAGCCGTATACAGTTTGGTACTATAAAGAGAGAGATAAGTGACTGCAATTATTTTAGTTCCCGTGTTTGCATATATTTTCCTTGATTCTCCCTTCAACATGACTATAAAATAAGGTTTAGTAGCAGCATTGTTTGACCAAAATGAAGTTTCCATAAAATATGAATTTGCAGAAATATTGCCTCTCCTTGAATAAGAAGAAGATGCAGAAAAGAACTTGAACAGGGATTACAATGAATCTCAGCGTTGGACAATTTTTCGTCCGCAGTCAATGTACAAGGATGAGGTGCTGCAATCCATGATAACTTCTTTTTCGCCAGATTTTCAACTGCTGGAGCAGAAGAATGTCAATAGTTGCATGTCTATGCCTTCTTTTTGATTTTGTGCTTGTCCTAAATCGTGTAGAGCCAAGTAGTAATGATACATGAGATAGTAAACATAGGCAATCAACTCCACACACCAATCGGCTAGATTTTGCTTGTCCTTATTCTAGCTATTTTGGAATCAAGATCACTAACAATGAGAAGTTGGCAGGTTTCAACCAGATGGTAGATTTTAGTGGGGAAGAATGTCTTAAGAGAAAAATGACTTTTACGAATGATGCAGATTATGGTTTAGAAATTGTTGTACAATGGCCTGCATCAATCACTGTAAACCTCCTAAATGACAAAACATGGTCAGATAACCGTGCCAAAGTCAACTATGTGGAAAACTTACCGGCGGAAACAGCGAAAAGGTCAATAGAAGACAAAAAGGCTGATCTAGAAAAACAAGTTGCAACAAGACGATAAAGAAACACATTCAGTGTTCACAATGTTTCTTGTTGATCATGCCTCTGGTTGCAACCTGTTTTCCTGGATTAGCCTTGTTGTCTTCTATTGACCTTTTCGTTGTTTCCGCCGGTAAGTTTTTTACATAGTTGACTTTGGCACGGTTATCTGATCACGTTTTGTCATTTAGGAGGTTTACAGTGATTGACCCCCACCTATGTAGCACTTCGCTATACATGCCAATGTCTTCAGGTAGAACGAGTAAAGCCCCAATTATCTGTTGGGCTGATGGCAAGAACCACTGCTCATTATTTTGTCTGTAAATAAACCTTGCCGCTCGTCGCCTTATGTTTTCCTGATATTCGGCCGTTGTGTACTGTCTTGGGTCATACGGTTGTATCGGCCCAGCTGCATTTGAAGCAGGAGGATAGCTTACACGGCCCATTATTGGTTCTGTGGACGGCCTGTAAGATGACGATGCTGAGCTCATGTGAGCTTGTTCCCCTACTGCTCCAACTTCTGTAACACTGGATAATCCAATTGATTAACCACTGCCAGTTCTCTGTTTTTCCTGAATTCTTCTACTCTAGCTTTATCCCTTTCTAGCGCTATTTTCAGGAATTCTAAGTGCTGTTCAGCACTTATCTGGTTGATATTCGGAATTTCTTCCTCTGGTTGGCCTTCTCCTGCCAATACTTTTTGTTCTTTTAGTTCCGTATTTTTTGAATTTTTCCCACCACCTTCCGTAATGGGCAGTTCCTGTCCATCACTTTCCTCTTGTTCTGATGGTGAGTGGTCCCAGATTGGTTGGTCCAATTCTGGTTGTTGTCTATCTTCCGGGTCTATCTCCGGTTTTGGTTGTGGTTCTGGGTTAGGCTGAAGATACGGGTTGAAGGCCCATGAGGTATCATCCTCATCTGTGTCATAGATGGGCGCCTCATGCTTCTGTACTTCTATTCTTGTTGTGCCATCATCCTCATCGCCCCAACCTGTTGCTGTTATGGGCTCATGCTGTTGTGAAGCCCAATTGGGTGCACTGTATTTTATCCAGTAGTCATATTTCCCGCTTGGTTGGCCCAATAAATCCCAATTTTCTTTCTTTTTGGGCTGTTGTTTTAGCTCATCCGGCTGCCATGTTAGTTGCATATTGGGCTGCATCACCCGTACTGCTGCAAATTCTTCTTCCTCAGAATCTGCCTGTTCATGTTCATCTAGTGCAACTCCTGGCGCGGGTTTTGATGGAGCTGGTGTGTGATAGTCCCCGAATCTCATAGAAATGGACCTATCCAATAGATTATGAGCCCTGATTTCTTGTGGGATTCTCGTTACCGATCTTTGTGGAGGTTGTAGTATCCACCGTTGACCTTGTAACTGGGCAGTTGTATGCCTTTGGCCTGGTATTGCTCTAATTCCGTTGCTGGCTAAGTATTCTATCACTCTCTAGACATTGTACTTAAAACTGGCAAAACTTGTATTTGTAATCTGCAAGGATCAGGATCTTGTAATTAATAAATTACTTTCAGCTCCCTGCCAATCCTCGTATCCTCTGGTCTGAAATGCAATCTGTATGTTATTTCTGAAGTCTATCAAGCTCATCATCATATTTGGAACTAAATAGAATAATTGTGTTCCCGTAGACAGATCACATTCCATAGATCCAACTATGGACCTATCGTCAGACCACCATGTATCTCGTACTACCATTAGTGCATTTGTTCCATCCAGCGTCTCGCCTGTGAAGTGCATGTATCCGGATCATAATGAGACCCAGATGTATATGCTGAAAATTTGTCCTTCTTAGGCTATTGTTAGGTGGCCATTATCTACAATTTTTTTACCGGGCTCACCACAGCTTCCTAGACACACGTGTTGGCCCTTCTGACCGAGTCTTCTAACTGGTCCACGAGCTCTTTCAGCTTGTATACTAAATAATTTATCACCTTGTGCCACTGCAGTGTTAACGGCGGCCTCTGTTGTGTCGCTTTCACAAAGTCAGCCGCCAACACGTGGTAAATATTTTTTACCCAATTCGACGTCGTGTTAAGTGTACGCCTCGAAGTGAAATCGCTATTACACCAGCCAGAGGCATTGCTACTACACGGAGTAGTGTTGGTGGACCTTGTTGTGGTTGTAGTTGTAGTGCAGTGGTACTCAGAAGAGGAAGCCAGATTTGATGGTTGAGGGTTCTCCTCAATCAAGTCACAGAATGAATCCCAACTTATGATGTTTTTACTCTTGACTGTTATTTTGACATCACTTTCTTTGTTTTTGCTCTTGTTAGTGTTCTTTCTTGACATCTTTCGCGAAAGGCTTCGTGGTAAAATTGAAGGAGACTTAACCATGTTGAATTGCATGCTCTTGACGGTGTTAATGACGGCCTGAAATGCAGAGATTGTTGCTGGGGCCGCTGCTTTTGATCGACTTCTTAGTAATCATTTTGTACAGCTTGAACATGATGATGCATTGGTGGCCATGGTGAGATCGTTTTGAATAAGATTTCGCATACTCGAATCCTAAACTCGCCCAGGAAATGATTTAAATCGGCTAGAAGAACATGTACTCAAATCATCTGTTAGGAAATCTTTAAGCATTTGAGGTCTACCCTCGATTGAGAAATGATTTCTCTGCTTTGAGTCTGTATTGGAAGTCCTTGAAGAAGACATGACTTTTAGAAGAACAAGAGCTCTCTATACGAAAAGAAAGCAAGCAAAGAATGAAACAGTGTGATTGATCTTGCAAAGGACTAAGAGGGTGAAGTGGGAATTTGGGAAGCGAGAGGATGGGTTTAAATTTAAAGGGGGCAGAAAGGAAAAAAGAGAAAGAGAGAGGTAGCTTATAGGTGGAGATCTCTAGGTGAGAGAAGCTCAGGCAAGCGAAGAGATTAATATAAAACAAACGGGGTTGCACTAGAAAATAGGAAAGTGAAGTAGAAGCGTGGATACTTCTATTTTTTAGGTTTTTAAAATAGGGGACATTAACATGTCAGACGTGATTAGCAGTCTGTAAAAGAGATCTTCTTGTCCATTAATTAATCACGTGGTCTTCCACTGGACTCAGAAGTTGAAAGTATGCCGTTTAAAGGAGAGGAGTCAGTAGTGTTTCTAGGGTTTGTTGACTCACTAAAATCATAATCAAATATACTCTTTTCTCGAGCCACCCGGCTGTCAAACAAATTTGCGTGCTGGGCGTTCGTGTCATGAAGCCATTAGAGCGTACCAGAAAGAATGATCTTGTGATCTGTATCATCATAACATTCATATATTTTGTTTTGCGGATCAAAATTTGAAAGATCTATTTAGATCTCGGTCCCCGTAGGATTTTAGATTGATAGTGAATAAATCAAGGGCAATATAGGATATCTTCTCAAGCAAAGCAGTAGAAATTAATGAGTTTTTTCCTTGGACAAAAGTATCAACTCAACTATTCACTGGTGGCAATTTTGATAGTCTCTGGTATCTCAACGAGTATGCTTCCATGTATTTAAACGCTAACATTTTGTAACTTCATTTAAGGTGTTCTTATTTCTCTAAATCTCAACCTGGTTCTTCACCCGTTTGTAGCAACAAGGATAGAAAATTGGATGCGGATATCAGTGTCTCTTGATAATTGAATTCAGCGATAGATAAATTTCGATTACTGTTATTTTCCTAGTAGACAAAAACAGGCTTAGGTTTGTCTGTTTGCATTGCTCGGAGGATGAATAGGTTGTTTTGTTTCTTCATATGGGTCATTTTTAGATTCTGCAGTGAGGAAATTACACCTCTGCTTTGCAACAAAGATGCTATGATTCTCAGATTGTTAATATAATTTGACGATGAACTAGAAAGATCGATATAATATCGTTGATTCTATCTGAGCGCCTATTGTCGTAGCCGTACGACATCGTTTAGAAACTCTAAATGAATGGCAAGTCGTTTCCTTTTCAACATCGGTGTTGTGTTGTTAATCATGACATATAAAAATTGTAGAGTCGACATTTCTGCCACAGACAGACATCATCTCCACGACCGCCTCACTTCTCATAATTCCCCTTCTAACAAATTCTGAAAGTAGACCAAAGTGTACGGTCCTCGTCTACGGTAGCATTATCGGACACAAAAAAATAGCACCTTGCATAACATGTATGAGAAGCCAAGATAATTATCAAGCTAGGGTCCTTGCCATTGAAAAGGTAGCAATGGTTCTATGAGTTCTTTTTTTTCTTTTCCCGTTCTTGGACATAGCCAAATTAATAACCTATTTTACTAGGTTTGCACTCTTTTATTCTTAGATTCTTGTAGTTCTATTCTTAAGACGATAAAGAAACACACTCTTTTTATTATTGGATGATTGGGTTTTTTTTAAGCCTGTGAATAGTGCTTGTTTAGTCTTTAGTAGTGAAAAAACAGTAGCGGTAAAGTGTAGGCATTCTATTTTATGATCATTTTGCAATTTTTCTGCTAGTATGATTCTTGATTTTGGTTGTCTTTTGTATCATAAAAGTTAGTTAGGGATAGAAGCTAATATTTGTTTTCATTCTTATCCTAAAACTTATAGGTACAAAAATTACAGTGACCTCGCTGTCTAATGTACAAACATACTCTTGAGAAGAAACAGTATTTCATGCTTCGCAGCTTGTGAATTGGTTATAATTTTGATGTACTTTTGCAAAACTATCCTTTTTTCTGTTATTTATGAATTAAATTTTTTCGAATATGCATGCTTTTTGTTCTATATGAATTTAATAGTTATGAGTACGTGTGCATTTGATTTTATATCAACACTTTTCTTTTTATGGATGCATTCGCTTTTAGTTTTACATGAGCTGCAGGATACCCATATGGTTGGTCTTAGGAGAGAGATTTGCAAGTTGAATTATACTTGGTTATTATATCAATGCAACATAATAATTGCTTCATTTTGATTGAATGATGCTATTAGGTTGTTAACTCATCAACAAAATTTTGTTGGTTTTGCAAGAAGATTTCATTGCATGTCACGTTCGCTCATATGCTGTCGTTATTTGAACATACAAGGTTAGTGAATGCAAGCCTGCAAAAGTGGAAAAACTCCTTGACAAAAGTTTGGCCAATTTGAAGCAGATATAATAGTCTTGTTGTTTCATGGTTTTGCTTTCAACAAACATGAGACATGAATACACCAGTTAACCTTGTTTGTCTTGTTGCACAACCATATTATTTATATTGAATGCCATGTAATGATATATAAGTAACATTGGAAGTTTTTTGAAGGTATGTTTTATATTTATATATGTGTTGATGCATGAAGTTGAAGTTTTAGACTATTTGTTTTAAACTATTCAACATATTTTTATCAGGAAATGAAATACTTTTTTATTTCTCAAGTTACAACAAACAATATTTTTTTTCTTTTATAAAGTTAAGGAGTGGGCCAGGGCCTAAACGAAGATGTTGTTTAACCACCTCAGCTGAGTCGGCAGGGGCCAACTTATGATTATCGTGCAAGTATCTTGTTCGCAGGTAGTTGCGAATACTCCCTTCAATATAGGTACAGATGTAGTCAAGCAGCTTTTTTCTATGGGTGCCATGTTTTCAACAGTTGTTCTCTTACTCCAAGTATGTTTTGGCCACCTACTACTCGATTGGTATTGTCTATTCATCCAGCTTAAAGATCTACTAATATTAAAGAATTTGGTTGCTTTGGATTTTTTTTTCTGTTCTTATATTATTATGAAAGATGTGCACAAATTTGCAGTAGGTTGGCAGTTTTCAACCAGATGGTAGATTTTAATGGGGAAGAATTTCTTAAGGAAAAAATGACTTCCACCAATGATGCAGATTATGGTTTAGAAATTGCTGTGCAATGGCCTGCATCAATAACACAACAGCAAGAAGAGAAAGGGCAGCAACAACTTTTTGTACCTTAGCAGTTAAAACAGCATCACGAAGACCATGATATCTTTGCCGCCAAAGGAGTAGAGATTAATAAGTTTTATCGTTTGACAAAAGTATGAACTCAACTATTCACTGACAAGAATTTTGATCATCTCTAGTAGATCAACGAGTTTGCTGCTAGGCATTTAAATACCAACTTTCTGAAGCTTTATCTAAGGTGTTTTATTTCAGTATATTTCAATTTGGTTTTTCACTATTTGTAGCACAAAGGCGATGCTGATATATGTCTCTTGATTATTGAATTCAGCGATAGAGAAGTTGTTTCCGGAAAGGATTTATTGATTACTGTTGTTTTCCAGACAAACAAATGCAGGTTTAGGTTTGCCCATTTGCATTGCGCAGAGGATGAATAGGTTGTTTTGTTTCTTTATACAGGTCATCTTTAGATTTTATAGATGGAAAATTTGATGATGAATTAGAAAGATCCATAAAATATCATTGATTCTATCCATGTATCCGTTGTTGTTGGATATTTAACTATGAGGATGATGCACACTTCTTAGTTCCTCACAAGTTGAACAACATTGGCAACATTGCCATATGACATTGGTTCAAAACTCTAAATGAACGGTAAGTTGTTTCCTTTTCAACAACACTGGCATTGTGTCGTTACTCATGATGCATAAAAATTTGCAGGGTTGGCATTTCCACCATGGACAGACATCATCCTAAAGACCACCTCACTTTTCCTCCCAATTCTGCTTCTAACAAATCCTGAAAGTATACCAAAATGTACAATCCCAACTTATGGCAGCACTATCAGAACGCCAAAAAGTGCAGCGTGCATTGTATGTGCAAGAAGCCAAGATGATTATAATGCTACTGTTAAACCTCTCAACTCCAAGCCTTTTTCCTAAAAAATCCCTCGAATAGGTCTTGTGATGTGTTATTCATTTGATTGGGGAAATTTGTTGAGTACTTAGTAGGTCTTTTTCTGGTGTGTTTCTGCAGCATTATATGCTAAATTCTAAAATAAACAAGCAGCTTGCTGGTGCTGTTGGTGCTCAAGAAGCAGGTGTGGTGTTAGAGATTAGGCCTGGAATCGGTTATTTGACTAATGTTCTGTTAAATCCTCGTGCCATGGTCCTTGCCATTACAAAGGTAACAACTGTTATGTGAATTATTGTTTTCCTTTTTTGAAAATAGTTATATTAGTAACTAGTTTTACCAAATTTGCACTCTTTTGTTCTTAAATTCTTGTGGATCTATCTGAAGGATGTAAAGAACATGAACACTCCTTTATTATTAGATTCGTGGGCTTGTTTAAGCTAGTGAATAGTGTTTCTTCAATTTTCAGAGGTGAAAAAAATGTAGTGGGAAAGTTCAAGCATTCTATCTTACCTTCATTATGCAATTTTTTTGCAAGTATGAATCTTACTTTTGGCCATGTTCTGTTGAGTTAAAAGTAGAAGCTAATATTTGTTTTCTTTCTCTGTTAAAGCATAGCGGGATGGCATTTTGCAAACTTATGAGAAGTACCCAAAATAGACTGACCTCTCTCTATACTGCACAGACATATACATGAAAAGAATTCTTACTTCATAGCTTGTGAAATGGGCAATATATATATATATATATATATATATATTTGCAAAACTATTGTTTTTCATGTTAGTTATGAATTAATTTTTTTACGAATATGCATGCTTTTCATTATACATAAACTTAATTTTTTACCAATACGCATGCTTTTCATTTTATATCAACTTAATTTTTTTACTGATATGCATGCTTTTCATTTTATATGAGTTATAGGATCCCCGTAAGGTTGGTCCAGTGAGAGAAATATTTACAAGTACAGACTGGCTCAAGGCGAATTATATTTGCTTATTATGCGGTGGTGCTAGTGTCTGCTGTAAACATAACAATTAACAGAATAATTGCTTCATTTCTATTAAATAGTGCTATCAGGTTCTTAGCTCATCAGTAAAACTCTGTAGGTTTTGCAAGAAGATTTCATCAAATGTCACATCTGCTCCCATGTGCTCTTATTGTTTAAAAGTAGAAAGCCAGTGGATGCAAGATTAGGGCATATAAAGGTGAAAAACACTTGACTCCCTAACAAAATTTTGACCAGTTGAAGTAGATATAGTCATGTTATCTGATGGTTTGCATTCAACATATTTGAGACATTAAAATTAATCAAAGACATACATGTTGTTTGTATGTGTTTTGATGCATAAAGTTGATGCTTTAGATTATTTCTTTTAAACTATTCAACATATTTTCATTAGAAAATGAAACTATCGTCTTTCCCAAGTTACCATTATCATTTTTTTTTCCTTTAAAAGGGTAAGGGGGTAGGCCAGGGCCCAAACAAAGATGCTGTTTAATCACCTCAGCTGAGCCTTTGGGGGCCAAGTTACTATTATTTTATTTAGTTTGAATTACAAGTTTCTTGTAAATAGGTAGTTGCCAATATACCCTTCAATATAATTGCAGATGTAGTCAAGCAGCATCTTCCTATGGGTGACATATTTTTCGAAGTTGTTCTTTTATTCTAGGTAAATTTTTCACCGAATACTTATTAGTACTGGCCATTTATCCAGCTCAGTGATCTACTAATATCATAGAATTTGGTAACTTTGGATTGTTTATCTTGTTGTATTATTATGAAGATGTACAAAACTTTACTGGAGTAAGGAAAAGGAAAACCTGAAAGCAGAATGTCAGTGTTTCAGAGTTTACCAAAGGAGAGAGTGCCAAAAGGATGGTAACTTGAAGATGTGGAGATCTTGTATTATCGATATTTATTGTCTGTTAAATCATTGGAGCAAGTTGCTCAGATCTACATTAATTACTTTTGGTCAGCATATATATATGCCTGGTTGCAAACCAAAAGTTGTTTAGCTTTCAGCTAAATCCAACTGACAACTATAGATTTTAAGAGATATTCATTCTCCAAGGAAAGATTGAGTCCAGTAGGGTCCCTCTTTGTAAGACTCCCATCTGCCTATGTTATTGATATGCCACTTTATATTTAATTTGGTCAGTAATAAATTATCCAATTAATTTTATATACAATCAAATTTAGAAAAATTGGTGTTATGGGGTGTTTTATTTTCATTAATCAAAATAAGTCCGAAAATAATGATTATTAAATGTTAAATAGACCGTCCTTAATGTATTTCCAAAAAAACTTTGTCACAAAAAGCTTTATTTGTAATAAATCATTAATCTTGTGGTGTCTTAATAGCCATTTTGTGACTTGGGTCTTCAAACTGAGCTTTTCTTTTTCAGAACGCGAATGCAAATTTGAAGTCCCAAGGACAAACATTTTCTCTCAGCCAAATGTGAGTGTTTAACTTGTGATTAGTGCAAATACTTACTTTTTTTTACACTGTCTAATAGCTTTTCATTGAAGAAGGCAGAAACGTTGCCCAGCTGACATTTCATAAGTTAACTGGGATTACTTGGGTTGGACATAAAGTAGTTTAATAGCTCTACTGTATGTATCTGTAGGCACAATCTGAAATCTCGAATCTGTCAAATAATTCCTCCCAGTTTACTGGTACTTGGTTGAGGGTTTTGAACATTTATTAGTTGAAATCACTAATAGGGTATTATTTGTTTTGAAAATTATTACCTAATTCTTTATTTGCTCTTTATGCTTGTGTAAGTTGATGTAGCTGCAGTTACATTGAAATTTGAACGATCAGATCAGTTCTTGGCCCCTGCGGGGTCTTAAATTGAAAAGAAAGTCCAATGGTCTTGTTTAATTTGAATACAGGGGTGCATGTAATGCGGATTATTGCATCTGTATGAATTCCTTTGTCACAATTTTTAGACTCTTTAATCATTTATTACGTTTAATGATTTTAATTGGAGAATGTTCGACGTCGTTTTCTGATGATTCCTTCTACGATAACAGTTCTACCCCAATGTATTTTGAAGACTGAAGGAAATTTTCGCCTCTTTTTTTATCAAAAACTAATATCTTCTTAATGAGGGGCAATGCAGAAATTTTACCTTTTTGTCGCGTCGGTGACTTGAGTTGCTTGAAAACTACACCCGTGGTGTTAGTATATAAGGCCCCCTTTTCGTGTCCTACACGCCCAAATTCGATCGACTCCAAAATTATTACCACAACGGTCAGAAATCCAGCGAGCAATGATATATCAAGTCTCTGCCGATTGGTGACTTACCGCCCTCTCTCTTCTTCTTTCTTGAAAAATATGTAGCCTTTCTTCTTAGTTTGCGTTCCCTTTTTGGAAATGCTTATGGGGGTTGGGGTGCTTTTGCGCCAATCTTGCCATATGCAGCAAAAGAAGGAGGATGGGCTGGATTTTCCATCTTGTTAATATTTGGAATGCTTTTGGGCCACTGCTTGGACAGTGAACCTGGCCTGGAGACTTTTTCAGAAATAGGTCGAGCGACGTTAGGTACTGCAGGTCGAATTTGTGTAAGTGTCTAAAAAAAATATTCAATTTTGACTGAACACTGAATATTAGGACAGTAGTGTTGTTTTTTTGTTACGGGCAGATCATATTATACGTGGAACAATATGTAAGTACAGCTGGTTTGTCTGAGTGACTATATCTTGTTTATTTTTAACCAATACTTATGTAACATAAGGATATAGAACCAGGCAAGCTAGATTCCACTAAGATCTCATCGAGATATGCTTGATACCATTCCCATATTTTGTATCGTCTTGCCGGACCCCCCTTGCATCTTTCAAATAATTACACAGCAGAGTTCAGAGGCCTCTTAAAATGGTGAACATGTTACCATTAAAATGACAGAAGTGTAATAAGATGACCTTCTGACACCGCCAGTACAAGTAGATATATAACAACTTTGGAGTAACCTCTAGCATAAGCTTAAATAAGAAATTGGAGACAAGCCAACATTGAGGAAGAATTTGCAGAATTATCAACTGTCAAAATCCTTAGTATTTGGTGACTGGTAACGCCGATTTTCAGCTTATGAACTGGCTCGAATCATGCCCATTGCTTCTGTATCCAATACTTTCTGAGAAGTTTCTTTAACACTATTGAGGACGCAAATATTCTTGTCTTGCAGGCTTAATAGTTTTAGAAAATGATCAACAATTTTACTTACCACATATAGTTCTAATGACTTTAATGATGCTCTGCAAGTGTCCTGTATTAATTTGTTATTCTATTACTATATTCCTAACTTTTTATGCAATTGCATTTACTGTGAATGCAGTTTCATTATGTGCACCTTGTTGTATGCTGGTGTCGCTGTTATGGGGTACACCATGTTCGGAGAATCAACATTGTTGCAATTCACCCTCAACATGCCGCAGGATTTGGTCGCCTCAAAAATTGCAGTTGGACTACAGTGTGCTCATGAATCTGAATCATTTATATGAGCATCTTTGAATGATCCGTGTTGGCTGAATTATATGCAGTCCAGTGTATTTTTTTCTGCTTTAATATCAATGATCTGTTCAGAAAATGGTAGCTATAACCTGTGCACACTGTTTGTTCTTCTGCAGGTGGTTCACCCATTTACCAAATATCCTTTGAAAATAATCAAAATATGCTACTGAGCTTAGTCGATTCAAGTCTCTCTGTGTTTACTTTTCTATCAAAATATGTTTCTTCTTAATTAGAACTACATATGCATTAACCATCTCTCCGATGGCAATGAGTTTGGAGGAGTTGATACCATCAAACCATCTCAAGTCTCACACTTACGCTATCTGCATTAGAACTGCCCTGGTTTTCTCTACCTTGTTTGTCAGCCTTGCCATCCCCTTCTTTGGTACGTCTCCTCATCCTACCATTTCCGCTCACAATTCAACATTTTCCGTTTGCTTCCCAAGAAAAATTCTTCTGTTCCCCTCAATGACAGCTTTCTTACTAATTCAGATCTAGTTGTCTCTGATCGGATCTTTACTTACAATGCTGGTGGTAAGTATTCTTTTTCATTGTCAATCACACAACTTCTTCCACCCTGAAATGTTATTACGTGCTTAATACACAAACAATTTCGACATATGCAGACCTTAATACTTGTGCTTGTTTTGTGACCATATTGAGGGGAAAAGTGACAAGGTCTCAGGTACGAAACTCGAGGCTCACCTCTGTTTCTTTCATTGATCACTGCAATCCTGTAACATGCTTGATTGATTGTTATTTCATTTGTAGGTGGCTCTTTGTATTCTAATTCTTGTGTTAGGGGTTATATTGTCAGTAATTGGAAACTATTCAGCCCTTACACAAATTATAGAGAACTTGAGGAGTTGAAGAATTTTCAGAAAATTTGGCAACAATAACACTTAATGACCTTACTTTGTTGTAGAATTAGAATGTGTTAAGATAAATCAATCCTTGCTGCTTTGGGGTTTGACATTTTGCTTCAATTTTGGATGTTGCTATTGCCGATGTGATAGGAATTTGAGTTTCTCTTTAGTTTCTACGTGGTATACTTAATAATTAATAATTTAAATTATATATTATAAAATATATAATTAATTTATAAATTTTATTAAAATATAATTTAAATTATTTATTATTAAATATATCAATATTATTATTTGATTAAAATCTAACTTTGTTGTTATATACTCACTTTAGTAGTGCTTGCATATGTTATTATTTTATAACGTGGACGACACGAACTTTGACAACAACTATATCCTATTAAAATGTTGTGAACGTGATAACAACGTGAATTGTATATGTTAGCAATTTGGTAAAGTGAAAAAAGGGATTATTTTGCATGTATTGAAATATTTTAGATTTAAGAAATAAATACCCGTATATATGATTTGAATATTAAAATCTAAATTATATGTTATATATTATTCATAATTATATGCTTATAGTCATAATTTTCAATCTGACTCATTTTACATTTGCAAAACCACCATTTGAATGAACAACACATTATAATCATTCAGTCTTGATCAAAAGATTTTTGATTTGAAACTTACAATCTTTTGAGCAAAAAATTGCATTCAGTATTTCAACAAATGTACTTCCAATTGAAAACTTTGTTATCATTATTGTGATGACTCCCTTCCATATGTTTTTAGTTATTTGCAGGGTCTAAGATGTCCCTTCAATTGGAAAATAATCTCATTATTGTATAGAATCACGGGGTTCAAAGGCTGACAATGAAGTAATCAAGAACTAGCCAATTGTTTATCCGAAACTCCCGGGCTATTTAAGATAAGCATTTCAAAATTTCAAATGTGATAGCTAATATAGCACTAATATTTTCCGCCAGCATCCTCTGTTTCTGGTCCTTTTGTGCACTCTTGCAAGATGAACTGTAATGTTTTATAATTGTTTACCTTGCATTTAGTCAGAGTTGCTTAAAGTCGAGAAATAGATTGTCTCTAAATTTCATATCATATTGCAAAAGCTTTTATTTAAGAACAAATTCTTGCTAACTGTGGGAAAGCAAAAGTTCATACAGGCGAAGGCCAAGCATAACTTTGTACCTGATCCAGCTGATTCACAGATCCATATCGCACTAGCCCTCCCCCCTGCTAAAATGTCCCAAACAAAAAAGAAAGGTGGGAATGGGTAAAATATTTAAAGGTACGGGTCAAAGGCTTTAACAAAAAACTGCGCTTACAATCCAAAACTAGACAATACCTTTCTATCATCCTTCAAATTGTCAATTATTCGTTCTCTGAAATTTGCAGTTCGGGAAGATCAAACTAGCATAAGATTACTATCCATTGTGCAAAAGTTTCATGTGCTATGGAAACCAATTAGAACTTTTATTGGACTTCCCATTGTGTCCAAACTATTCATGCTCTATGTGCAAAGAACAGAAAACATGATAAAGAGAAGAAAAATATTTGCTACACCTTCTGATATTATTTTAGATAAATGGACAAGTAAAAGGCATTCAATGGCAATTCCTGATATGATAAGATGTACGCTTCGAGTCCCAACGCTCTAGTGTAAATGGTGAAATGGTGAAGGTGGATTGCATTGGTGCTCAGCTAAAATTAATTAGAGCAGCTTTCTATTGTGATCATGACGAGGCCAACTGATGAGAATGCCAGAACCTATCACCAAAGCACAAAACTCTATTTTGATGGATGACAACAACAAATGGAAATGCTTGAGTCCATATATTCATTTTCATCAAGTAAACCTTTTGCCTTTTGGTCTAGAACCATTTTTCTGAACTCCTGCCATTTCCAAGTTGTCTCCTCGAGCTCTCACAAATGCTTAGAGTTTGGCTTGAGTTGCTGGGACCATCACAGGCATCAAAACCAGATGAGAGTACTGATGCAGCAGTAGAAGATCGCTCTGGGATAGTTCCCGAGAAATTGAGCTTAGCTGAATTGTGTTTACAAAACCTTTTAAGTCAAGATCTAAAGATCCTTGAATTGTTTGTAATGCCCCATGATCCTTAACTTGCCCAGAAGACGATTCTTGTAAAGTTCCTGGCATGTCATGAATATGATTTCCATGTCCTTGATGGAAACTATTATTGGCTGTAACTTCTTGAGCTTGATAAATAACATTAGAATCTGCTTCATCTGCATTACCAGTTTGAGTGTTGAATGTAGATGATTGTGAGTTGGATGGAGATATGAATGTGCCCATTTGGTTTGGAATTTCACTCACAGGAAGGTCAATATAGCGATTTGGATTTGCAAATTCTTTCAATTTATTGCACCATGCCCGGAAATATTATGCATGGCTTCCACGCCTGTTGTTGTTTGAGCATTTTGCATGGCAGCGTACCTTCTCCTGGAAAAGGTTGAAATCATATTGTTGTGTTGTGTGGTATGTGATGTATTATGTTACAGGTGTCAATCATGAATGTGGTTGTGACGTGGGGAGGAGGGGATAAGAATAAGATTTTATTTGAATATATTATTATTTAATTAATAATAAAATCATCAGCAAACAACACAGGCAAGATCTTGGATTATTAATAACTTGATAATGTTCTGGGAGTGCATGTAACATAAAATGATGGGGACATGCAATGATGTTGCATATTATGTTTTTAGTGAGAGCTAAGATCAGTTGATTGTCTTGGTTCGAAAAGAGTTCACGTAAATGTGGTAACATGTTTAAATTAAAAATAAATAATAAATATTGTCAATATAAAAAGTAAATTGTTCATTTGTTTCTTCAGCATCTGGCTATGCGAAGAGACAGCTAAAATAGTGTAGTGTGCAAAACGACAGCGTTTAACTCCCTGTTTGGTCTAAGAACATGTTTGTTTACTCTTACTTCAAAACGCGTTTTTAGCCCACTTTTAAACACTACACCGAACCTCTCCAAAGGCGGTACTAAAAGAGAATTTATCTCATGTTTCTCCCTACAATTACAAAGTGACTGAGTCGATGCTGATCTATGACGTGGAAAATAACTATTGGCTGCCACCCACGGTTAATCATGTGCTCAGCTAGCGTGAATCCCAAGCTCCAACGGCTACATATTTAGGGCTCAAAGCCTTTTCTGTAGTCCAGGAAGGGCAAGCAATGAGAAGTTCGACTAAAGCAAGGCTCCAACGGTTCCTTCAGCGGCTGCGGGTTAATTATTTCAAATTCGTGTTTGGTTGTCAAGAAACCTTGGGGAAAAAAGATAAGCAAGACGAGTTAGCTTTGATATTTGGATACTTCTCTTTGGAAATGTAAGTTTACTTATTTTTTTTCTTTCTTGGCTATGAGCGGGAATGCAGGTCAATAGAGTTGAATTACGTGGTTGCGAAACCAAGTACAGCAATGAAACTAAAGGATTTGGGGTATTTTCATCGAATGAAGTTTCTGATGGTAATTGTTAGTTGAAACCATTTGTGCATTAAGTATTTGAAACCGTTTCCTGCACAATTTAAAATTCTAGGTAGTCGTCATTTTTCTTTTTCTTTTTCTTTCATTTGATAAAAGCGTTCGTTAGGTTTCATTTGATAAAAATCATGCCCAGCATGAACTCTAGTTTAATTAGGTTAACTTCTTACTATTGGTGCAAACTGTAATAAGGCACCAAATATGATGCTATGTTAGATTTATTTATTTATTTTTGTTAATCTAGTCAATACACATTTCATTCTTGATCTGTTTGGTTGCTGACGATTGGCTGAAAAAAAATGTAAACTATAACTTGACACGCCTTGAAATGTTACTTTTTTCTCGTTTCCTTTTTCTAATTATTATTATTTTTGAAATCAAATGAATGGTATCTTCCTTTGATCAACATTGAAAATGGAACAGGGGTTCTGCTGGTTGTTCCTTTAGATTTGGCTATAACACCAATGAGAGTTTTGCAAGACCCTTTTCTTGGGCCAGAGTGTAGGGCAATGTTCGAAGAAGGAGAAGTAGATGATAGGTTCTTGATGATTTTGTTCCTAACTGTGGAACGTCTCTGTAAGAACTCTTCATGGAAGCCGTATGTACAATATACTGTAGTTGGGTTTTCATTTGATATTTCTTTGTGTTTCAGTCATTGAGATTTAGTTGAGCTGAAGGTTATATCAGGTACCTTGATATGCTTCCTACTATTTTTGGAAACCCACTATACAGATGATGAGCTTTTGGAGCTTAAGGGGACAACCTTGTATTGGGCAACTGAATTGCAGGTAAGAGGTCCTAATTGGATGGATAAATTTCTTATATGTTGCCTTTAGTGGTATGCCATCAGAAAGAATATGATTGTTTAAGAATTTGTGAACTGTTTCTAAACATCAAGGACAATTTATATGGTCCATTTCAATATGACATATTTAGCAAATAACTATGCAGATCAGAGTTATACTCCACGGGTTATCCAAATTTACATTTATTTTATGTTAGTGCTTCCACCTAATTTTAGGTTTTACTTCTAAAATTGGTGGTGATAATAAAAGGAGCACTTTGAAATGTTATTTTTATTAAACACAAACCATACAACAAAATTTGAATTTTGTGATGGAATTAAGATCTATGTGGCTTCTCTTTTAGCTCCTTTTTTTTTATGAAAGTCAAACTATCATTTTTGCTCATGTGGTCCAGATGTTATCAATATTATTGCTGGCAATATGGTGGATTACATGTGGGTTATGTAGGGTTCTCAAAAGCATGTTTATGTTATAGAAGCAAAAGTTATCGTCTTTGTGTGATAGCAAAGTGAAGGATTCGGTGAAGAAACTTTTAATTCTGGATGGGGATTCAGAAAGGTATTTTTCATAGTTTTTTTTATTTCATTGATAAATAGTGGGAATCAAATTTTTTTTTGTTTTATCCAGTCCTTAATGCAGTACATGTGAGTATTTAGCATATTCTTCCATTTGTTGGATATGAAGTATTTGATTTACTTGTATAATTTTATTGTATGTTATTGATATAAATTTGAAATAATTCTCTCTTGATCAGTTTGCTCGAAGAGCTTCTATCTGTTGGGGACTGACAGTAAAAATATCCTGGCATGTACACTTTACTTATCATCTTTATATAGCATGAATGAGGAAATGTCACCATTGTTACTTGTGATATCCGCCACTCATAGTTTAATGAATTTGTTATTGGTGTTGGCTATGCGAAATGTTGCTTAGGTGAAATTGTTTGGAATAATTGGTGAACATTGGGCAGCAAGATATTTATCTATTTACTGTGAAAATGGTGTAATGATAAAGTCAAGTTTCGAACTGAGAAACCAACTTTAGTTTTTGACGACTTTCCTTATTATTTGCCTTTGCTGCTTTGCTTCCGCTTGCACAATAGGTGGAATACGAAATTTTATCATCTTATCATTTGATGAATGGCATTTGGTAGACAAGATGGTGTCGCATGCTGGATCAACGAATATGAGAGATTTCAATACGTTGTCTTCGTTTTGCTACTAGTAGTTAATTCAAGTATGCTTGGTTTGGATTTTGTGGTCTTCTGTTCGATGTTTTTCAACTTCTACTATTGTTAAATCAGGCTCAATTTATTTACGTATTTCAATACATTATAAGATGCTTTAGTCCTGACACATAACTGACTTCTCTTTCTCTTGATGCTTGTACCTTTTATGTGTGAAACCTCTGCTGGCACACTATGCTTTAACCTCCTATTGGCATCTTGGTCTTTTTAAAGATGTTTCATCCTTAGCATTCTTCATAAGTAAGCCAAACAATCTACAATGTCAACTTTTCTTTATAACCCGGAAACATCTGTATGATGTGCCTCTTCACCTCTCCCTGTAATTTTTCTTTGTGATTAGTTTCACATAGAATGTATATTTCTTTCAAAATAATTGGATGTGGCCTTGGCTTGATTGTTATAAGTTGACTGCAAAAACCTTTTTGTGCTTTCTTTATTGCACTTTTCTGATATTGATGCATGTGCAAAACAACCTTTACCAAATGTTCTAAAAGATAGTGATTGGCTCATCTTGTTGCAGGAATTATTATATCTTTATGGATTTATCATTAACAACAATCCAGATGATTATTTGATGGTAATTTCATTTATTTGGATTGATTTGTTCTGTCAAGTTGCATGTCCATACAAGATTGTGGGCCTTTAAAGGATTTTCTACTTAATAGATGAGTGATCCTTGCAGGTCCATTACCGTGTGGAGGCAATTCAGAGTGTTCCATTTTCTGATTCCAAAGCACTGCTTCTTGATGCACAGGTCAGCTATTTATGAGCACTTAATTGTTGGTCTTTTATGTATTCAGCGAGAGAGGTATCATTCTGGACTACGAGTTTTCCTCTTGAAATTTGCTTCAATGATAAATGGTTAGAGTTTATAGAAGGTTGAGTTGCGGTGTATATTGCCAAAATCTTTGCTGGAACATGGATTTTTTGCAGCTGGCTTCCCAAAAGCTGAAGCCAATGACAAGGATAAAGCTAATCCTATCTGCAATTTTGGTTGGAGTGATCAGCGCAGGACGCCCTCTTATTTAAATAAGCTGGTTTTTCTTGAGAATTTTTTAACTGCATTAAGGGCCATCGCCATGCAGGAAGACGAGCATTCTAAGGTTTCTTCATTGCTCAAAGAGGTACAGCTTTGCTTGTCTTTTCTTCTCTAAATTTTTTGGTGTTCTTGTTGCTTTTCCTACTGAATACACAAGCCATTTATTATGTATTAGTATTTATGTTGCATGCAAATAACTCTTAGGCCTGCAACTGGAGTGTTCTATTATGTTTCCCGTCAAGTAGCTTTAAAATCATCTTAAAGCAACAAAGGCATTGACATTTATATTCAAAAGTATGTATAATTTGATGGTTATTGTGTGCAAAATGCTTGTTAGGTTTCAGCGGTGATAGCTTTTCAGGCGTGGGATTTAGCATACTCATACTGCATCATTACCTAATGGGTGCGTGATGACTGGCAACCATCAACATACATTTGAATTTTCCTTTTTCTCTGGTGATTGGTTCATTTGTTAAAACAGAAGGTGAAATGCATTCCTTTTGGCACAAATGCTTGTATGTTTGAATCCTTTACTTTCTTTGGTTCCTTCCTTGATTGGAATCCATCATTGTTTTGAAAGCTTGTTGGCTTTGGAGAGAGGCAACCATCTGATATGGAAGTCAGAGCAGCGGTATGGGAGGCTTGCGGGGATTCTAGAGCTTTGCAATCGCTTGTTGATCTTCTTCATATGAAGTAATATCTGGAAACCTTTTGGTTTACTTGTGGTTTGAATCTTTGTGGTAAACTAGGAGGTTCTAAATTAAGAAATTCACACATTCAATCCATAATCAACTCCTTTTCTTATGATTCCCTCTGTCTTATTGGCTCTTTTAGGAATATCTGTGTTATATTGAGTGAAACTGATGTTAAGGCAAAAAGGAAATCTAAAAAGAAAGAGCAAAAAAGAAAAGAGGTGAGGGAAACACCCAAGGGAGAAAATAGAGTTGGATCTTACAGAACCTTTAGCTAGTTTTGAAAATTATGTGATAGTGTTTGGCTTCAAGCAATTCTGAAAATTATGAGACAGGAGTGTTTGGTTTCAAGCAATTATGAAAATTATGAGATAGGAGTGTTTGGTTTAAGGGTTTAAGCTATATGCGAATCTAAAATACTTGGGAAAAGTGGTAAAGTTGGTGAAAACTTTTTAGCTATTCAAATTCTTTCTCGCCCTAGTGGACTTGCTAGTTTTTTCTTTTAAGTTGTATTAATTACTTTTTACAAGGTTTATATTACGCTTCTGTTGCCAAATCAATCAATAAGCTTGTTGGAATGCAAATGGATCACTCTTTTTATGCAAAATAGATTGTTGGAGAAAAGAAGGATGCTTAGACTTCTTTTATTTGTTTATTTATCATTACCTTGCTAGCTTAAGTTTCTGTCAACCAAGAACCTCAACACTAGTCATCTTGGTTTAAATTAATTGCTCAGGCAAGTAGGTGGAGTTTAAGTAAGTCAATGGCCAGCAAACAAACAATTTTTGCAAACCTTGTTAGACCATTATCTCTAATATTTTTCTCACCTTGAACTCTGAACAGGATGAATCTCAGCGTTGGACAATTTTTTGTCCACAGTCAATGTACAAGGAAGAGGTGCTGCGATCCATGATAACTTCTTGTTAGCCAGATTTTCAATTGCTAGAGCAGAAGAATGTCAATAGTTGCATGTTTATGCCTTATTTTTGATTTTGCGCTTGTCATTAATCGTGTAGAGCCAAGTAGTAATGATACATCAGATAGTTAACATAGGCAATCAACTCCACACACCAATCGATTAGATTTTGCTTGTCCCTATTCTAGTTATTTTGGAATCAAGATCACTAAAAATGAGAAGTTGGCAGGTTTCAATCAGATGGTAGATTTTAGTGGGGAAGAATGTCTTGAGGGAAAAATGACTTCCACCAAAGGTGCAGATTATGGTTTAGACATTTTTGTACAATAGCCCGCATCGATAACACAACAACAAGAAGAGAAAGGGCAGCAACAATTTTTTGTACCTGAGCAGTTAAAGCAGCATCACGAAGGCCATGATATCTTCGCCGCCAAAGGAGTAGATATTAATGAGTTTTATTGATGTTCAAAAGTATGAACTCAACTATTCACTGACGAGAATTTTGATTATCTCTGGTAGATCAAGGGGTTTGCTTCTAGGTATTTAAATGCCAACTTTTTGAAGCTTTATCTAATGTGTTTTATTTCAGTATATCTTAATCTAGTTTTTCACTGTTAGTACCACAAAAGCAATGCTGATATATGTGTCTCTTGATTATTGAATTTAGCGACAGAGAAGCTGCTCAGGAAAGGATTTATTGATTACTGTTGTTTTTCTAAACAGACAAATGCAGGTTTAGGTTTGCTTGTTAGCATTGCGCGGAGGATTAATAGGTTGTTTTGTTTCTACATACGAGTCATGTTTAGATTCTGCAAATGAAAAATTTGGTGAGTATAGTTTGATGATAAACTTGAAAGATCCATAAAATATCATTGATTATATCCATGAATCCGTTGCTGTTGGATATTGCAATCATGAGGATGATGCACACTTTTTAGTAGCACACAAGTTGAACAACGTTGGGAACATTGCCATACGACGTCGGTTCAAAACTTTAAATGAACGACAAGTCGTTTCCTTTTCAACACTATTAGCATTATGTTGTTACTCATGATGTATAAAAATTTGTAGAGTTGGCATTTCCACTATGGATAGACATCATCCCAAAGACCACCTCACTTTTCTGGATTATTATTTATCATCTACGGTTTTACCATTGTACAGTGAACATTTGAAGAGATTTTTGCCTTTTTTTCTTCAAAAACTAATTTCTTCTAAATCTGGGGCAATGCAGGAATTTTACCTTCATAAGGTCGGTGGCATGAGTGGCTTGAAAGCTACGCCCTGTGTGCAGGTATATAAAGCCCCCTTTTATGAGCCACCTGCCCAAGTTCGATCTTTGCCAGTCAGAAATCCAGTGAGATAACGGTATCAAGTCTCGGCCACTTGTTGCTTACTGCTCTCTCTGATAGTGAGACATTCTTCTTTGGGGCTAAATGTGTGATAAAAAACATTCGACCCAATTCAAAAGTAAGCTTATGGTAGGCTTATTTGCTCACTTGAGAAATCATTTATTTTTTATTTTTTATGTGCTCACGTTATTATGAACATAGTAATGTCACAATTAGATGCATTTAGCAATTGTTGGTGGCCAAAGGTCTTAAGTGTTCTCGTTGGATGTCTTATATTATTGTGGTCTCTCTTAGCTTTTCAATGACATTTTTTTAGACTGAAAAAATGGTACGATAGAACTATTCTACTATGTGATTTTTGCATAGCACCATATTTGAAGTTATTAATTCAATCATATATATTCTCTCACAATGCTGTGTTATATACTCGCTTCAAGTTATCATTTTTACAGGAACGTCTCTTTAAGTACCTATTCATGTTTGTAGCTCCAAAATCCTTCTAGTTTAGCATGTTCTGTATCCCTTTTGCTATTTATGAACTACAACGAAATTTTCTATTGCTGTTAACACGAAATTGGCATCCAAATAAAGATCATGACACATAAAGGCTTATTATTGGACACATAGGAATGCTGTTATCTGCATTTTGATTCATTCTTCTCAGCAAAATCCACGAAGGTTGAATTGTGATTGGGCTAATAATTTTCTTTTTAATATTGTTATTTTTTCCATGTGTGTTTAGTTGAAGTTTATAATCAGCTATTTGCATTAGAATTTTCATCTGAGTGAGACCTGTGATTGGGAAAGCGGTGGTAGAGATTTCTGTTCAGAAGATTTTGGCAAAAGATAAAAGATATAGAGAGTTGTTGGTAATAGCTTGTATAATGAAGATTACAACAGACAGGTCTGGGCAATGTGAAAATTGTTGAACCGTTGTCAGGTGAGGGGCTTTTTATAAAATATTTCTAGCAATATTGTTTGTTATCATTCTTATCTTTGGTTTCTATATTTAAAATGCTGTCTGTAATGTTGATAAAGTCCTGTGGATGAAATTTTAGGAAAGGCTCAGAGAAGAGAGGAAAGGTTATTTTGCCCCAGCTAACTGTTTCTCTCTATTAATTTATGTTCCTTTGCATATACATCTGTCAACATTATCTTTCAATTGGATAGCAAATGTGAGAATATTATTCTATGCAGGAACCACTTGAATGCTACTGTATATCAGATATTGAAGCTGGTCTTGGGCTTAAGAGGAAACAGTTGATAGCCATTTCTCTTTTGGTTGGTAACGACCATGATTTAAGTGGGGTACAAGGAATGTGGATTGATGCAGCTCTTCATTTTGTCCCAAATTTTAGTGAAGATGAGATATTAAATAGGTTTGTTAAAATATCAGTTCTTTGTTATTTTTAGTTTGAAAGAATGTCATAGTGGAGTGATATTGAGTGATGATCTTTATTTCATTTATTGAAGACAAAGTTTCTTATAGTTTACATGGCATAGGTAATGGCGATGTTCTGAAATATCGGGGTTTTATTAAATCTATTGATGATGCTGCACTCTATTCAGATGAAAGCTTGTGGATGATAAAATCTTCTCATTGCTCCTTCTGTGGGCATCCATGCAGTAAGAGAGCTCATCATCTCAAGTTTTCATGTCAATATTGTGGTAATGATGATAATGAGCATTGCTTGAAAAAATTAGAAGGATTTAAATGTAATTGCTCCTATTGCCATTTGGTACGACTTCTTTGTCAAAGCAATCCTTTAATAAGAGGATGTAAATATGGTATATCAATATTTGGATGGTTTTATTTAATGTATTATCTTTTGAGTTGCTTTCACATTTGCATTTTATTTTTTGTTATGTGCTTCTTCTTGTATTTTTCCTTAAAATCTTTTCATGTTTATTTGAATAAAAATCAAAAAGAAAAGGAGCGGAGGAAGCATGAAAGTTGGTGGATTAAAGTTTGCAACAAGATTACAATGGAGTCAAATTTCTGAAATGATGAAATTATCCAAATGCATCTGTGCAAGAAAAATGAAAACTTTATTGGTATGTTAGTAGTTGTTTGTGTGCATTAAAGTATTGATGATAATCATTGTTATGAACATTTTTTATGTCAGTTATTCGACATTATTTACAAATACCAAGTAATTCAACAGTTGAAATGGTTTTAAAAGGAGTTGAAAATTTCTTTTTGTTCTACTAGAAAGATTGCTTCTTGTACTATATCACTTTTCCTCGGCAGTTGGATCGTGCTTCAAATATTTGTTTTTGCTTTTGCTGTTTGGATTTTTTAAAGTTTATCCTTCTTCAGAGGCAAAGAGATCATTGTTAGGAATACCATTTGATGCATGGAATTTGAGTTGCATTCCTTGATATTTTTGTATAATTTGTAAGGCTTTGTTTTTATCTTCTTAAGTAGTTGTAAATGTCTTATTTGCTTTCCTTATCTTGCTGCAGCTACTGATGGTCAGTTAATATCATGGGGAAGCCCAAAAATTGAAATGCTAGTTGAGTTCTAGTTTTCCATTAGCTCTGGGAGCCATCATACATTCGCCAGAAGATGCTTCCTATGTTATCCACTGTTTATTTAAGAGACATAGCCACAAATCAACTAAAAGATTTGTTGTACGGTCAATATGAATTTCATTTCGTTCATCGCGTGAAGATAAGGTATGGACATCAATCTTATGTTGTTAAGTGGAAGACGGCCCCTTCTTTAAGGGGCAATGTTACAGTCCCTGTTGAAGATTCTGATTTGCATCAAGAAGAGGTTATGGAAGTCGATGGATGCATTGATCTGTTGGATGAGTCCTGTAGTCCGTAGATTTATGTTGATGATGGGTGCTGGTTTTTGGTGACTGATGAAAATATGAAGCTTGTGCATTCTGCTTTTTCAGAAGAAGTAGACAGGTCATTGCAAGAGAAGGTATACTTTGGTTGGTTTGTGTAATTTGTTCCTCTCCTCTCCTTTATTTCTTTAATTTGCAAGGGGAGGTATCTTCTGATTCTGCATTAGTTTTGCTGTGAATTAGAATTAAGATGTTGTAGAATGATGGCTTTGAACCCAAAATATCTGGTGATTACCATTGGAGTGGGTATCCCTTGAATGGTATAGTCTTACTTTAAAGTTGAAATTGAAGTCATACTTGGATGCTATCCAGAGATGGTGGAATTTGTTGCCTAGGACAGGGGACTTTTGGGCAAGTCTAGGAGGCTGTAGTACAAAATTGAGTATCCTTATGTCCCTTTTTCTTGGTGGAAGAAATATAAAGAGAAAAATTGGTAGCTATTCATTATATGGATACTTAAGTGATTGAATAAACTTTTTTTTTAAGTAGTCGGTATATAGATGAATGTAGTTAATGCTAGGCTCTTTTTGAATAAGCAAATGTTGTTGAGATGAGTTAGTTGACGGAAAAGAATGAATTATATAATTTAATTGGAGCATCTATTAAAGATTTTTGAAAGTCAGGGAAGATAGATTAATTAAAATTGATGGCTTTAACAAGGGTCAGTGTTAGCTTTTATTGAAGTGAAAGAACAGGGGGCAGTATGGTGGCTTGACATAATGATAGAGATGCTTCTTTTCCAGGTATAAGTTTATAGGCAATTGAGCAATTATAACTAATCGGGTATCATCATAACATTTTCAAAATTCATGATGTTTTTTTTATCGTGGTCATTGGGGTTCTTGCTGAACTAATGATATTCTGAAATCAATATCCTCTTGAGCTGCTACGTGAATATCCTTTTTGTTCTGTGAATTCACAGGAACTGAAAGAGTTGAAAAGAAAAAAAGACTTCAAGTTTATGATCTGAAGAGTTCAATGGGAAGTTAGAATCACCAAAATCAAAGGGCGTCCAGCTTAGTATGATTGAATTTTATCCTTCGGCCAAAGTACAATTCCATGTGAAATCATGTGAAGATTTGACCTAGATGTTCAGTTCAATAAAGAACCTAGATGTTCACTGTGGAAATGCCATGCTATTTTTTTTGGGTACGTGCAAAGTAACTAAGCATGTATTTCCCTCTTTAGGTAGCAGTAGTTCCTTGCATATTACCCTGAGTCTCCATTGACTGAGCAATAAGCAACCCAAAGGCACGCGAATCATGCCAGGAGAATATTTTTTTTCAGTCTACAGATACTGCAGTGCTAAACAAGTCTATGCACTGTCATCTTACAGAATTTAGAAGGTGAATAGTATTCTTGGAAGGTAACTTATTTAAGGTATTCATTTATTTGTTTGTTTTGAAGATTTTACAATCTTCTTGCTTTCGATACTCATTATCTTGTGATCTTACTCATGTCATTTGATATAGCAGCCTTAGTGGCCATAAATGACTTGCCAGATATGCGTTTGACTTTACTTACATGATTATTTAAGTGTTATTGTCCTTATATAGTGGCCTCTGATCGTTTATGATATATTCTAGTTAAATAAAGGTTGCCTAAAACATTCAACAACTCTTTTTTTATCTGTTGTCAACATAGGATCATTTCTCAAGTTTCAAGTATAAGTTTTTGGTTTAACTTTGTACTCAGTTATAAAGTATTAGTACATATGCCAGTGAGTTTTGTTGGTTATTCTTGGCCAAAGAATAGATAATCCATCAAATACACAGAAGTGGAATAAAAATGTGTTTCTTTGGTAGTATATATTATCATGCCAAGGTTTACTCTTTAAAATACACTAAATATGCTCTCAAGTCTTACAGAGTAGCATAGTTCGATTGTCTTAACTCATGAAAGTAAGAAGGCAATTTTAGTTGAATCCAGTTGAAACGCTATGCTTGCGACCAAGATGTGTTAATGTTTTGCTTATGGACGGTGATTCAACATGTCTTGCGATTCTATCAAAAATACTCCATGGTTTTGGATATAATAGTGTATATCTGAATTTCCTTGTTTTTTTTTAATTTTCACCAATTTCTCATCCAAATCTTAATAAATTAAGGAAATATCCATCATCTTTTTTGCTACTTCCCTACTTTCTGCATTTTTTTATGCACTCTAATGGTGTAACAAGAATGTTATATTCCAATGTGACGTTCGCCATTTCTTTTTGTTGCTTTGGGGAATGGGAAACTAGATGATTCTCCTTATTCTCAGAGATTTAATTGTGGTTGTGGCAAGAAAGCAAAATCTCAGATACTGAGATTGACAAAGAGAGATTGATACCTACTTCTCATCATTTTCGATTCAGTTACATAACCTGTGTACATATGGACATGGTCAGTATACAAATCTTTCAATTCTTTATTCCCTTTTTTCCTCTTCCTTTATAGTAGGTTGAAAAACAGCGTTGGTTGATATTTTGTAGTTGTGACATTTTTTTTCATTTGTAGCTTCTTGCAAAAATTTCTCGCTCTGATTTTGTCTGTAGTGATTACTGCTTGAAAGAGCAGGAGAAATGTCCAAACTGACAGTTATGAGTAAGTAGTTATCAAGGTGCAGTTTTTTTTTATCACTATTCTTTTAAACCAATGGTGCACACTTTGCCTCTCTCACAATACTTGCTTCCAATGTGTTTTCGTTCCTAACAAGTCATGTCAGCCAATGACAACGAAAAGGACATGTTAGGTGGTTTGTTTAAAGGAGCTTCATTTTATGTTCTGAGGCTAAGAACCATTGAACAATATAAAATAACTTGGAACTGCATTTTATGTTTTGAAGCTAATAACCATTGAACAATATAAAATACCTTTGGCAGTTAGCATTCTCAAACAAAATAGATTCAATGCTAAATGCGGAAGAAGTGTGTAGCATACAGTTAACCAGATGCTTGCAAACAAAAGAAAGCAGAATCATTGGGATGCTGTAAGGAAAGAGCCAGTAGATATGGACAAAAACAAAGCGAAAGATAATGATGATATTCAGTCCTGAAGAAGCCAATACTGATTTGGATGAGGGAGTTACACAACAGATTCTTACAAGTTGTTGGAGTGTTAGGCATTGATGGTATAAAGTTTCTGGGTTTGAATTCTATATTTTCTGTTCTATTTTGTACTGTTGGCAAAATTAATTTTGAGCTATTTTCTTGTTTTATTTTTGAACTTAGGAGCACATCCAAAGAAAATTTTTCAACATATGAATGTCCGGGACTAAAGAATGAAAACATTTTGAGCCATATACAGTTTTGTACTATAGAGAGAGAGATAAGTGAGTCCGCAATTATTTTAGTTCCTGTGTTTGCATATATTTTCCTTGATTCTCCCTTCAACATGACTATAAAATAAGGTTTAGTAGCAGCATTGTTTGACCAAAATGAAGTTTTCATAAAATTAGAATTTGCAGAAATATTGCCTCTCCTTGAATAAAAAGAAGATGCAGAAAAGAACTTGAACAGGATGAATCTCAGCGTTGGACAATTTTTCGTCCACAGTTAATGTACAAGGAAGAGGTTCTGCAATCCATGATAACTTCTTGTTAGCCAGATTTTCAATTGCTAGAGCAGAAGAATGTCAATAGTTGCATGTTTATGCCTTCTTTTTTATTTTTTGCTTGTCATTAATTGCGTAGAGCCAAGTAGTAATGATACATCAAATAGTTAACATAGGCAATCAACTCCACACACCAATCGGCAAGATTTTGCTTGTCCCTATTCTAGTTATTTTGGAATCAAGATCACTAACAATGAGAAGTTGGCAGGTTTCAACCAGATGGTAGATTTTAGTGGGGAAGAATGTCTTAAGGGAAAAATGACTTCCACCAATGATGCAGACTATGGTTTAGAAATTGTTGTACAATAGCCTGCATTGATAATACAACAAGAAGAAGAGAAAGGGCAGTAACAATTTTTTGTACTTGAGCAGTTAAAGCAGCATCACGTAGGCCATGATATCTTCGCCGCCAAAGGAGTAGATATTAATGAGTTTTATCGTTGTTCAAAAGTATGAACTCAACTATTCACTGACGAGAATTTTGATTATCTCTGGTAGATAAATGGGTTTGCTTCTAGGTATTTAAATGCCAACTTTTTGATGCTCTATCTAATATGTTTTATTTCATTATATCTTAATCTAGTTTTTCACTGTTAGTACCACAAAAGCAATGCTGATATATGTGTCTCTTGATTATTGAATTCAGCGACAGAGAAGCTGCTCAGGAAAGGATTTATTGATTACTGTTGTTTTCTAAACAGACAAATGCAGGTTTAGGTTTGCTTGTTAGCATTGCGCGGAGGATTAATAGGTTGTTTTGTTTCTGCATATGAGTCATGTTTAGATTCTGCAGATGAAAAATTTGGTGAGTATAGTTTGATGATAAACTTGAAAGATCCATAAAATATCATTGATTATATCCATGAATCCGTTGCTGTTAGATATTGCAATCATGAGGATGATGCACACTTTTTAGTAGCACACAAGCTGAACAACGTTGGGAACATTGCCATACGACGTTGGTTCAAAACTTTAAATGAACGGCAAGTCGTTTTGTATTCAAAACCGTTGGCCTTGTGTTGTTACTCATGATGTATATAAATTTCTAGAGTTGGCATTTCCACCATGGATTGACATCATCCCAAAGACAACCTCACTTTTTCAGATAATTATTTATCTTCTAAGGTTCTACCATTGGTACGGTGAACATTTAAAGAGATTTTTGCCTTTTTTTCTTTAAAAAGTAATTTCTTCTAAATCAGGGGCAATTCATGAATTTTACCTTCGTTTGGTTGGAGGCATGAGTGGCTTGAAAGCTACGCCCTGCGTGCAGGTATATAAAGCCCCCTTTTATGAGCCACCTGCCCAAGTTTGATCTTTGCCAGTCAGAAATCCAGTGAGATAACGGTATCAAGTCTCGGCCACTTGTTACTTACTGCTCTCTCTGATAGTGAGACATTCTTCTTTGGGGCTAAATGTGTGATAAAAAGCATTCGACCCAATTCAAAAGTAAGCTTATGGTAGGCTTATTTGCTCACTTGAGAAATCATTTATTTTTTTATTTTTTATGTGCTCACGTTATTATGAACATAGTAATGTCACAATTAGATGCATTTAGCAATTGTTGGTGGCCAAAGGTCTTAAGTGTTCTCGTTGGATGTCTTATATTATTGTGGTCTCTCTTAGCTTTTCAATGACATTTTTTTAGACTGAAAAAATGGTACGATAGAACTATTCTGCTATGTGATTTTTGCATAGCACCATATTTGAAGTTATTAATTCAATCATATATATTCTCTCACAATGCTGTGTTATATACTCGCTTCAAGTTATCATTTTTACAGGAACGTCTCTTTAAGTACCTATTCATGTTTGTAGCTCCAAAATCCTTCTAGTTTAGCATGTTCTGTATCCCTTTTGCTATTTATGAACTACAACGGAATTTTCTATTGCTGTTAACACGAAATTGGCATCCAAATAAAGATTATGACACATAAAGGCTTATTATTGGACACATAGGAATGTTGTTATCTGCATTTTGATTCATTCTTCTCAGCAAAATCCACGAAGGTTGAATTGTGATTGGGCTAATAATTCTTTTTAATATTGTTATTTTTTCCATGTGTGTTTAGTTGAAGTTTATAATCAGCTATCTGCATTTGAATTTTCATCTGAGTGAGACTTGTGATTGGGAAAGCTGTGGTAGAGATTTCTGTTCAGAAGATTTTGGCAAAAGATAAAAGATATAGAGAGTTGTTAGTAATAGCTTGTATAATGAAGATTAGAACAGACAGGTCTGGGCAATGTGAAAATTGTTGAACCGTTGTCAGGTGAGGGGCTTTTTGTAAAATATTTCTAGCAATATTGTTTGTTATCATTCTTATCTTTGGTTTCTATATTTAAAATGCTGTTTGTAATGTTGATAAAGTCCTGTGGATGAAATTTGAGGAAAAGCTCAGAGAAGGGAGGAAAGGATATTTTCCCCCAGCTAATTGTTTCTCTCTATTAATTTATGTTCCTTTGCATATACATCTGTCCACATTATCTTTCAATTAGATAGCAAATGTGAGAATATTATTCTATGCAGGAACCACTTGAATGTTATTGTATATCAGATATTGAAGCTGGTCTTGGTCCTGTTAGTTATTAATTAATTTCTTTATGAATATGCATGCTTTTCATTATATATCAACTTAATTTTTTACCAATATGCGTGCTTTTCATTTTATATTAACTTAATATTTTTATTGATACGCATGTCTTTCATTTTATGAGTTATAGGATCTCCATACAGTTGGTTTGGTGAAAGAAATATTTAATTGCTTGAACTGTTTGGGACGCCTCTTTTAAAAGCAAAAGGGGAGGTTGAAGCACTGTGTGCCGAATTAAATAGTAAAGGATATGTAGCTGCATGCGTTGCAGCTGATAGTGATGGATTCCTCTTTGGGGCTACATGTGTTATAAAATTGTTCAGGCTCAATACAAAAGTAAGTCTATAGCAGGCTTATTTGCCAACTTCAGGTATTATTTATTTATTTATTTATTTTTGTGTTCACGATAATATGAATATAATAATATCCCTAGTAGATGCATGTAGCAATTGTTGGTGCCCAAAAGTCTAGGTGTTCTCATTGATAATCTTATACTAGTGTATTCACTCTAAAACTTTTCAATGACATTTTTTAGATTGAACAAATGGTGGGATGGAACTATTCTCTATGTGATCTTTGCATCGTAGCAGTTTGATATTATTAATACAATCGTATATGTTCTCTCACGATGTTTGTACTATACTTGCCTCATGTTATCATTTTTACAGCAACATCGCTTTAATGGCTTATTCATATTTGTAGCTCCAAAACTCTTATAGTTTAGCATGTTGTGCATCCCTTTTACTATGCATGAACTGCAAGGCAATTTTCTGTTGCTATTAACACAGTGTTGGCATCCAAATAAAAAGATTGTAACACATAAAGGCTTATTATTAGACACATTTTGGTTGGTAACAACCATGATTTAAATAGGGTACAAGGAATTGGGGTTGATGAGGTATTAATACGTGTATTAGTGAGTTTTGTTTGTTATTCTTGGTCAAAGAATAGATAACCAAATACGAATAAGTGGAATAAAATGTTTTCCTTTGGACGTATATAATATTATGCATAGATTTAGTCTATAGAATACACTAGATGTACTCTAAAGTGTTACTGAGTATCATAGTCCAACTGTGTTCACTCGTGAATGGTGAGATAATTTAGTGGAACACTTTTTTTGCTATCAAGAAGTGTTCATGTTTTGCTCGTGGATGGTGATTCGACATGTCTTGTGATTCTCTCAAAAATGTGCCATGGTTTTGGATATAAAGGTATACATCTGAATTTCCTTTTTTTTCTCATTTATACTACCTAACTTCTCATCTAAATCTTTATATTTATACATTAAGGAGATATCTATCATCTTTTTCACTCCTTCCCTGCTTCCTGCTTTGTGACGCGCTATAAAGATGTAATGAGGATGTTATTTTCCAATGTAAACATTCACCACTTATTTTTGTTGCTTTGGGGATAGAAGACTAGATGATTCTCCCTAATCTCAAAGATTTAGTTGTGATTTTAGCCAGAATTAAAATCCTAATCTCAGATATTGAGATTGGCCCCAAGTGATTGATATCTACTTCTCAGCGTATTGATTCAGTTATACCCTCGCATACGCATGGTCAATGTACAAACATTTCAATTCTCTATTCCTTTTTTGCCTCTTCCTTTAGAGTAGGCTGTCAAACATTTGTTGAGATTTTTTAAGCTAACATTTTTTCTCATCTGTATCTTCCTGCAAAAATCTCTCACTCTGATTTTGTTTATTGTGATTGCTGCCAAGTGAACCATAGATGCATTGTGCATTACGTGGGAGAAAGAAGACGTGATCAAACTTAAACTGGCAAAGGCTCACTTACCTAATATGGATAAATATGAGCTGCTTGAGACAGTGAGAGAAATGTCTAAGCTATCGGTTATAAGTAGTAATCAAAGTCCACTTTTCCTCTCATTTTTCTTTTAAGCAAATACTGCACAATTTGTTCTTTCACTAACTATTTCTTCCAATGTGTTTTCATTCCTAACAAGTTATGTCGGCTGATGACAACAAAAATGGCATTTTAGTTAGTCTGTTTAATGGGTTGTGTAGCACACAATGTATAAGGAAGTTTATTTCAATTTCCATATATGCAGTCCATTTTGATATCTTGTCAGCTTTCTCTTGGTTTTGCACTTGTACTTGATCACGTAGAGCCATGTTGTAATGATCCATCAAATTGTAAACATGGGCAATGGACTCCACGCACCAACAGGCTGGATTTTGCTTGTCTCTCGTCTAGTTATGCTGGAATAAGGATCACTAACAATGGGAAGTTGGCAAGTTTCAACCAAATGGTAGATTTTGAGGGAGAAGAATTTCCTAAGGGCAGCAACAACTTTTTGTACCCGTGCAGTTAAAACAAGATCATGAAGGACATGATATCTTCTCCACCGAAGGAGTAGAGATTAATGAGTTTTTTCATTGGAGAAAAGCATCAACTCAACTATTCACTGATGGGAATTTTGATGGTCTCTGATATCTCAACGAGTATGCTTCCAGGTATTCAAATGCTAACTTTCTATAGTTTCATCTGAGGTGTTCTTATTTTTGTAAATCTCAATCTGGTTCTTTACCGTTTATGGCAACAAGAATAAGAAGTTCGATGCAGATATCAGTGTCTCTTGATAATTGAATTCAACGATAGATAAATTTTGATAGGAAAGGATTTATGGATTACTGTTGTTTTCTAAGTAGACAGAAGCAGGCTTAAGTTTGTCTGTTTGCATTGCCCGGAGGATGAACAGGTTGTTTTGTTTTTTCATATTGGTCATTTTTAGATTCTGCAAGGGGGAAATTACACTGTCGCTTTGCAACGGAGATGCTATAATTCTTAGATCCATATAATATCGTTGATTCTATCTGAGCGTTTATTGTCGTAGCTATTCAACATTGGTTCGAAACTCTGAATGAACGGCAAGTCATTTTCTTTTCAACATTGGTGTTGTGTTGTTAATCATGACATATAAAAATTGTAGAGTCGGCATTTTGCCACGGACAGACATCATCCCCATGACCGTCTAACTTCTTACAATTCCCTTTCTAACAAATTCTAAAAGCAAACCAAAGTGTACTGTCCCAGCATGCGGTAGCATTATCCAACACCAAAAAAGAGCAGCTTGCATAGTATGCACGAGAAGCCAAGATAATTATCAAGCTGCAGTTCTTGCCATTGAAAAGGTAGGAATGGTTCTATGAATTCTCTCTCTCCTTTTTTGGACGTTGTCAAATTAATAACGCGTTTTACTAGATTTGTTTTCATTCTTACCCTAAAACTTATAGGTACACAAACTAGATTGACCTCGTTGTCTAATGCACAAACATACTCTTGAGAAGAAACAGTATTTCATGCTTCGTAGCTTGTGAAATTGGTTAGAAGTTGAATATACTTTTGCAAAACTATCCTTTTTCTGTTATTTATGAATTAAATTTTTTTGAATATGCTTGCTTTTTATTTTATATGAATTTCATAGTAATGAGTATGCTTGCATTTCATTTTATATCAACACATTTCTTTTTATGGATGCATTCGCTTTCTGTTTTACTTGAGCTACAAGATACCCATATGATTAGTCTCAGGAGAGAGATTACTTTTGCAATTTTTTTGCAAGCATGAATCTTACTTTTGGCTATGTTCTGTCATAAACGTGAGTTAGGAGTAGAAGCTAATATTTGTTTTCTTTCTTTCTGTTAAAGCATAACGGGATGGCATTTTGCAAACTTATGAGAAGTACACAATATAGACTGACCTCTCTATAACACACAAACATATACATGAAAAGAATTCTTACTTTATAACTTGTGAAATGGGCAATATATATATATGTGTGTGTGTGTGTGTATGTGTGTGTGCGCAAAACTACTGTTTTTCCTGTTAGTTATGAATTAATTTTTTTTTATGAATATGCATGCTTTTCATTATATATCAACTTAATTTTTTACCAATACGCATGCTTTTCATTTTATATCAACTTAATTTTTTTACTGACATGCATGCTTTTCATTTTATATGACTTATAGGATCCCCGTACGGTTAGTCTAGTGAGAGAAATATTTAGAAGTACAGACTAGCTCAAGGCGAATTATACTTGCTTATTATACGGTGGTGCTAGTGGTTGCTGTAAGCATAACAATTAACAGAATAATTGCTTCATTTCTATTGAATTGTGCTATGAGGTTCTTAGCTCATCAGTAAAACTCTATAGGTTTTGCAAGAGGATTTCGTCAAATGTCACATCTGCTCCCATGTGCTCTTATTGTTTGAAAGTACAAAGCCAATGAATGCAAGATCAGGGCATGCAAAGGTGAAAAACACTTGACTCCCTAACAAAATTTTAACCAGTTGAAGTAGATATAGCCATGTTATCTGATGGTTTGCATTCAACATATTTGAGACATTAAAATTAATCAAAGACACCCTTGTTGTTTGTATGTGTTTTGATGCATGAAGTTGATGCTTTAGATTATTTCTTTTAAACTATTCAACATATTTTCATTAGAAAATGAAACTATCATCTTTCCCAAGTTACCATTATCATTTTTTTTCCTTTAAAGGGGTAAGGGGGTAGGCTAGGGCCTAAACAAAGATGTTGTTTAATCACCTCAGCTGAGCCTTTGGGGGCCAAGTTACTATTATTTTATTTAGTTTGTGTTACAAGTTTCTTGTAAATAGGTAGTTGCCAATATACCCTTCAATATAATTGCAGATGTAGTCAAGCATCATCTTCCTATGTGTGACATATTTTCCAAAGTTGTTCTTTTATTCTAGGTAAGTTTTCCACCGAATACATGATTAGTATTGCCATTTGTCCAGCTCAATGATCTACTAATATCATAGAATTTGGTAGCTTTGGGTTGTTTTTCTTGTTATATTATTATGAAGATGTACACAACTTTACTGGAGTAAGAAAAAGGAAAACCTGAAAGCAGAATGTCAGTGTTTCAAAGTTTACCGAAGGTGAGAGTGCCAAAAGGATGGTAAATTGAAGATGTAAAGATATTTATTGTCTGTTAAATCATTGGAGCGAGTTGCTTAGATCTACATTAATTGCTTTTGGTCAGCATATATATATGCCTGGTTGCAAACCAAAAGTTGTTTAGCTTTCAGCTAAATCCAACTGACAACTATAGATTTTAAGAGATATTCATTCTCCAAGGAAAGATTGAGTCCAGTAGGGTCCCTCTTTGTAAGACTCCCATCTGCCTATGTTATTGATATGCCACTTTATATTTAATTTGGTCAGTAATAAATTATCCAATTAATTTTATATACAACCAAATTTAAAAAAATTGGTGCTATAGGGTGCTTTATTTTCATTAATCAAAATAAGTCAAAAAATAATGATTATTAAATGTTAAATAGATTGTCTTTAATGTATTTCCAAAAAAACTTTGTCACGAAAAGCTTTATTTGTAATAAATCATTAATCTTGTGGTGTCTTAGTAGCCATTTTGTGACTTGGGTCTTCAAACTGAGCTTTTCTTTTTCAGAACGCGAATACGAATTTGAAGTCCTAAGGACAAACATTTTCTCTCAGCTAAATGTGAGTGTTTAACTTGTGATTAGTGCAAATACTTACTTTTTCTTACACTGTGTAATCACTTTTCATTGAAGAAGGCAGAAACGTTGCCCAGCTGATGACTTGGGTTGGACATAATGTAGTTTGATAGCTCTACTATATTTGTATATGTAGATGATGATGAGTTGGATGGAGATATGAATGTGCCCATTTGGTTTGGAATTTCACTCACACGAAGGTCAATATAGCATTTTGGATTTGCAAATTCTTTCAATTTATTGCGCCATGCTCGGAAACATTACGCATGGCTTCCACACCTATTGTTGTTTTAGCATTTTGCATGGCAGCGTACCTTCTCCTGGAAAAGTGATCGTGACGTGGGGAGGAGGGGATAAGAATAAGATTTTATTTGAATATATTATTATTTAATTAATAATAAAATCATCAACAAACAACAAAGGCATGATCTTGGATTGTTACTCATGATGTATAAAAATTTGTAGAGTTGGTATTTCCACTATGGATAGACATCATCCCAAAGACTACCTCACTTTTCTAGATGATTATTTATGTTCTACGGTTCTACCATTGTACGGTGAACATTTAAAGAGATTTTTGCCTTTTTTTTTCCAAAAATTAATTTCTTCTAAATCAGTGGCAATGCAGGAATTTTACCTTCGTAAGGTCGGTGGCATGAGTGGCTTGAAAGCTACGCCCTGCGTGCGGGTACATAAAGCCCCCTTTTATGAGCCACCCACCCAAGTTCGATCTTTGCCAGTCAGAAATCCAGTGAGATAACGGTATCTACTTGCTGCTTACTGCTCTCTCTGATAGTGAGACATTCCTCTTTGGGGCTAAATGTGTGATGAAAAGTATTCGACCCAATTCAAAAGTAAGTTTATGGTAGGCTTATTTGCTCACTTAAGAAATCATTTATTTATTTATTTATTATGGGCTCACGTTATTATGAACATAATAATGTCACAATTAGATGCATTTAGCAATTGTTGGTGGCCAAAGGTCTTAAGCGTTCTCGTTGGATATCTTATATTATTGTGGTCTCTCTTAACTTTTCAATGACATTTTTTTAGACTAAACAAATGGTGTGATAGAACTATTCTACTATGTGATTTTTGCATAGCACCATATTTGAAGTTATTAATTCAATCATATATATTCTCTCACAATGCTGTGTTATATACTGGCTTCAAGTTGTCATTTTTACAGGAACGTCTCTTTAAGTACCTATTCATGCTTATAGCTCTAAAACCTCTAGTTTATCATGTTGTGTATCCCTTTTGCTATGTATGAACTACAACGCAATTTTCTATTGCTGTTAACACAAAATTGGCATCCAAATATAGATCATGACACATAAAGGCTTATTATTGGACATATCGGAATGCTGTTATCTGCATTTTGATTCATTCTTCTTAGCAAAATCCACGAAGGTTGAATTGAGAGAATTGTGATTGGGCCAATAATTCTTTTTAATATTGTTATTTTCTTCATGTGTGTTTAGCTGAAGTTTATAATTAGCTATCTGCGTTAGAATTTTCATCTGAGTAAGACTTGTGACTGGGGAAGCAGTGGCAGAGATTTTTGTTCAAAAGATTCTGGCAAAAGATAAAAGATATGGAGAGTTGTTGGTAATAACTTGTATAATGAAGATTACAACAGACAGGTCTGGGCAATGTGAAAATTGTTGAACTGTTGTCAGGTGAGGGGCTTTTTATAAAATATTTCTAGCAATATTGTTTGTTATCATTCTTATCTTTGGTTTCTATATTTAAAATGTTGTCTGTAATGTTGACAAAGTCCTGTGGATGAAATTTTAGGAAAGGCTCAGAGAAGGGAGGAAAGGATATTTTCCCCCAGCTAATTGTTTCTCTCTATTAATTTATGTTCCTTTGCATATACATCTGTCAACATTATCTTTCAATTGGATAGCAAATGTGAGAATATTATTCTATGCAGGAACCACTTGAATGCTACTGTATATCAGATATTGAAGCTGGTCTTGGGCTTAAGAGGAAACAGTTGATGGCCATTTCTCTTTTGGTTGGTAACGACCATGATTTAAGTGGGGTACAAGGAATTTGGATTGATGCAGCTCTTCGTTTTGTCCAAAATTTTAGTGAACATGAATATTAAATAGGTTTGGTAAAAGATCAGTTCTTTGTTATTTTTAGTTTGAAAGAATGTCATTGTGGAGTGATATTGAGTGATGATCTTTATTTCATTTATTAAAGACAAAGTTTCTTGTAGTTTACATGGCATAGGTAATGGCGATGTTCTGAAATATCGGGGTTTTATTGAATCTATTGATGATGCTGCACTCTATTCAGATGAAAGCTCGTGGGTGATAAAATCTTCTCATTGCCCCTTCTGTGGGCATCCAGGCAGTAAGAGAGCTCAAGTTTTCATGTCAATATTGCAGTAATTATGATAATGAGCATTGCTTGAAAACATTAGAAGTATTTAAATGTAATTGCTCCTACTGCCATTTGGTACAACTTCTTTGTCAAAGCAATCCTTTAATAAGACAATTTGAATATTGTATATCAATATTTGGATGGTTTTATTTAATGTATTATCTTTTGAGTTGCTTTCAAATTTGCAATTTGTTTTTTGTTATGTGCTTCTTCTTGTATTCTCCCTAAAATCATTTCATGTTTATTTGAATCAGAATCAAAAAGAAAAGGAGCGGAGGAAGCATGAAAGTTGGTGGATTAAAGTTTGCAACAAAATTACAATGGAGTCAAATTTCCGAAATGATGAAATTATCCAAATGACAACATTGCTGTTATGGGGCACACCATGTTCGGAGAATCAACATTATCAAGTTTGCAATATGTAATTGCATCATTACCTAATGCATACGTGATAACTGGCAACCATCAAATATACATTTGAATTTTCCTTTTTCTCGGGTGATTGGTTCATTTGTTAAAACAGAAGGTGAAATGCATTCCTTTTGGCACAAATGTTTGTATGTTTGAATCATTTACTTTCTTTGGTTCCTTCCCTGATTGGAATCCATCATTGTTTTAAAAGCTTGTTGGCTTTGGAGAGAGGCAACCATCTGATATGGAAGTAAGAGCAGCGGTATGGGAGGCTTGCAGGGATTCTAGAGCTTTGCAATCGCTTGTTGATCTTCTTCATATGAAGTAATATCTGGAAACCTTTTGGTTTACTTGTGGTTTGAATCTTTGTGGTAAACTAGTAGGTTCTAAATTAAGAAATTCACACATTCAATCCATAATCAACTCCTTTTCTTATAAATTAAGGCATTGACATTTATTCAAAAGTATGTATAATTTGATGGGTTATTGTGTGCAAAATGCTTGTTAGGTTTCAGTGGTGATAGCTTTTCAGGCATGGGATTTAGCATACTGGTACTAATTTAATTGCATCATTACCTAATGCGTGCGTGATGACTGGCAACCATCAAACATACATTTGAATTTTCCTTTTTCTCTGGTGATTGGTTCATTTGTTAAAACAGAAGGTGAAATGCATTCCTTTTGGCACAAATGTTTATATGTTTAAATCATTTACATTCTTTGGTTCCTTCCCTGATTGGAATCCATCATTGTTTTGAAAGCTTGTTGGCTTTGGAGAGAGGCAACCATCTGATATGGAAGTCAAAGCAGCGATATGGGAGGCTTGCGGGGATTCTAGAGCTTTGCAATCGCTTGTTGATCTTTTTCATATGAAGTAATATCTGGAAACCTTTTGGTTTACTTGTGGTTTGAATCTTTGTGGTAAACTAGGAGGTTCTAAATTAAGAAATTCACACATTCAATCCATAATCAACTCCTTTTCTTATGATTTCCTTTGCCTTGTTGGCTCTTTTAGGAGTATCTGTGTTGTGTTGAGTGAAACTAGAGTTAAGGCGAAAAGGAAATCTAAAAACAAAAAGCAAAAAAGAAAAGAGGTGAGGGGAACACCTGAGGGAGAGAATACAGTTGGATCTTACAGAACTTTTAGCTAGTTCTGAAAATTATGTAATAGTGTTTGGTTTCAAGCAATTCTGAAAATTATGATATAGGAGTGTTTGGTTTAAGGGTTTAAGCTATATGCAAATCTATAATACTTGGGAAAAGTGGTAAAGTAGGTGAAAAGTTTTTAGCAATTCAAACTCTTTCTCGCCTCAGTGGACTTCCTAGTTTTCCGCTTTAAGTTGTATTAATTACTTTTTACAAGGTTTATATTACGCTTCTGTTGCCAAATCAATCAATAAGCTTGTTGGAATGCAAATGGATCAATCTTTTTATGCAAAAATAGATTGTTGGAGAAAAGAAGGATGCTTAGACTTCTTTTATTTGTTTATTTATCATTACCTTGCTAGCTTAAGTTTCTGTCAACCAAGAACCTCGATACTAGTCCTCTTGGTTTAAATTAATTGCTCAGGCGAGCAGGTGGAGTTTAAGTAAGTCAATGGCCAACAAACAAACAATTTTTGCAAACCTTGTTAGACCATTATCTCCAATATCTTTCTCACCTTGAACTCTGAATGCTAGGTTGATGGATTTAGAAGAGAATTCTGGAACAAAGGACTGTGATTCTGAACTGTTTGCTAGGTCTTGCATTGGTGAAAGCTAAGGACACCATGCAAGTTGCAATAATGATCCAAGGTAACAACTTCTACCCTGATGATTGTGTTCTTAACCTGAATTAAGTTATTCTAATAGAGGGGAAGTTTTTGCTGGCTTTAGGGTTCTTACAAGAATTAAGTGAAAGGTGAATAGTATTCTTAGAAGGTGACTTATTTAAGGTGTTCATTTATTTGTTTGTTTTGAAGATTTTACAATCTTCTTGCTTTGGATTCTCATTATCTTGTAATCTTACTCATGTCATTTGATATAACAGCCTTAGTGGCCATAAATGACTTGCCAGATATTCGTTTGACTTTGCTTATATGATTATTTAAGTGTTTTGTTCTTATATAGTGGCCCTTGATCATTTATGATATATTCTAGTTAAATAAAGGTTGCCCAAAACATTCAACAACTTTTTTTCTCTATTGTCAACACAGGATCATTTCTCAAATTTCAAGTATAAGTTTCTGGTTTAACTTTGTATTAAGTTATGAAGTATTAGTACATGTACCAGTGAGTTTTGTTGGTTATTCTTGGCCAAAGAATAAATAATCCATCAAATACACATAAGTGGAATAAAAATGTGTTTCTTTGGATGTATATATTATCATGCTAAGGTTTACTCTGTAAAATACACTTGCTATGCTCTCAAGTCTTACAGAGTGACATAGTCTGACTGTCTTTACTCATGAAAGGTAAGAAGGCAATCTCAGTTGAATTCAGTTATATAACTTGTGTACATATAGACATAGTCAGTATACAAATCTTTCAATTCTTTATTTCCTTTTTTCCTCTTCCTTTAGAGTAGGCTGAAAAACAGCATTGGTTGATATTTTGTAGCTGTGACATTTTTTCTCATCTGTAGCTTATTGCAAAAATTTTTCGCCCTGATTTTGTCTGCAGTTATTGCCGATCTCGATGATCTTCAGTCCTGAAGTAGCCAATACTGATTTGGATGGGGGAGTTACACAACAGATTCTTACAAGCTGTTGGAGTGCTAGGCATTAATGGTATAAAGTTTCTGGGTTTGAATTCTATATTTTCTGTTCTATTTTGTACTGTTGGCAAAATCAATTTTGAGCTATTTTCTTGTTTTATTTTTGAACTTTGGAGCACATCTAAAGAAAATTCTTTACATATGAATATCAGGGACTAAAGAATGAACACATTTTGAGCCGTATACAGTTTTGTACTATAAAGAGAGAGATAAGTGACTGCAATTATTTTAGTTCCCGTGTTTGCATATATTTTCCTTGATTCTCCCTTCAACATGACTATAAAATAAGGTTTAGTAGCAGCATTGTTTGACCAAAATGAAGTTTCCATAAAATATGAATTTGCAGAAATATTGCCTCTCCTTGAATAAGAAGAAGATGTAGAAAAGAACTTGAACAGGGATTACAATGAATCTCAGCATTGGACAATTTTTCGTCCACAGTCAATGTACAAGGAAGAGGTGCTGCAATCCATGATAACTTCTTTTTAGCCAGATTTTCAACTGCTGGAGCAGAAGAATGTCAATAGTTGCATGCCTGTGCCGTCTTTTTGATTTTGCGCTTGTCCTTAATCGTGTAGAGCCAAGTAGTAATGATACATGAGATAGTAAACATAGGCAATCAACTCTACACACCAATCGGCTAGATTTTAGTGGGGAAGAATGTCTTAAGGGAAAAATGACTTCCACCAATGCTGCAGATTATGGATTAGAAATTGTTGTACAATGGCTTGCATCGATAACACAACAAGAAGAGAAAGGGCAGCAACAATTTTTTGTACCTGAGCAGTTAAAGCAGCATCACGAAGGCCATGATATCTTCACCGCCAAAGGAGTAGATATTAATGAGTTTTATCGTTGTTCAAAAGTATGAACTCAACTATTCACTGACGAGAATTTTGATTATCTTTGGTAGATCAACCAGTTTGCTTCTAGGTATTTAAATGCCAGCCTTTTGAAGCTTTATCTAATGTGTTTTATTTCAGTATATTTTAATATGGTTTTCCACTGTTAGTAGCACAAAAGCGATGATGATATATGTCTCTTGATTATTGAATTCAGCCATAGAGAAGCTGCTCACGAAAGGATTTATTGATTACTGTTTTTTCCAAACAGACAAATGCAGGTTTAGGTTTGCCCGTTAGCATTGTGCGAAGGATGAATAGGTTGTTTTGTTTCTGCATACGAGTCATTTTTAGATTCTGCAG
>BNST01002439.1:0-94172 GCA_019650275.1 Xylocarpus granatum | reverse complement strand
CTACTGGAATTGACTGAAGTCCTTGCCTCAAGTCCTCAGAAATGAACCCTTTATAAACACTGCCAAAGCCACCTCCTCCCAGCACTCGATCTTGCCTGAAGTTTCCAGTGATTACTGTCAGTTCATCGTATGTGAATGCAATCAATGGATTTGCAGCTGAATCACGACGCAGGTCTTCTACTTCTTTAGGATTTGATGGTAACTTACTGTCATCCTTCTTAGTTTTTGCTGATTGACTCTCATTTTTTGGAGATTCTGATTAAAACACAAAATAGCATAACATGATACATATAATTATCGAATCAATTAAAGAGCATAGAACAAAATTAATGATTCACGTGACTGCAAAAACAAACAAAAATCAAGTTCCGAACTTCCAAAACAGTAAATGTAAATAAAAAAGAAAAAAAAGTATGAATCAATTAAAGAGCATAGAACAAAATTAATGATTCACGTGACTGCAAAAACAAACAAAAATCAAGTTCCGAACTTCCAAAACAGTAAATGTAAATAAAAAAGAAAAAAGTATGAATTTTTAAATTCATAAAATTCTTTTAACTAATTACCGTAGGAATTATTATATTACTGTTGAGATAAGAATCAAGGCACTATAGTGACAAGCATCCACTTGCACTAGAAAAAGGGTAAAGAAAATGCACCAACTTTATAGTGGGAATTGATTGAAAATGAAAAGTTTATATCTTTCTTCATTGTTGTTTTCCTCTTTCAATGACAGTAAAAAATGGTATACCTAGATCAAGAACCCTAAAAATTAAGCCAGTCAAGATAAAATTCCATCAAATTTGAAGAATATACCAACCCATAATACTAAAAACCAGAAAAAGCAGCAACTAAAAAAAAATCTGAATCAGCATAGGATTAAGTAGAACATATGATACAAGCAAGAAGCTCAAAAGCTGAGTGTATTTTAACTTGAATTGCGATTTGCATGTAATAAACTGATTTAAATGAGTAGAAGGCATGATAATCAACACCCACTTTCAGAATTATATGAAAGTTCTGAATCTGAGTACACAAAATTATTGAAACTAGAGAGAAAAAAAATGCTTGAATGGAAGCAAACCTGACTTTGTATTGGGTGAGATTATATAAACTGAAGGCTCCCATCTACACCAGCAATTTCCCATAATATCAAAAAAACCTAAAACAACCCAGTAAAACCCAATTCTCTTAGCAACAATCCATCACCAAAATCAAACCTATTCACCCTTTTTTTCAGCATGCAATCAAAGAAAACAAGTTTAGAAAACAAAAGTTCTCAGTTTCCTCTGTTTTCTGGGAAAATGTGTGGGCTATCTAAGAGCGAGGGTATTGTTCGATGTGCTAATGGCGATGAGAAAGTGAAGGACAGTGAAAGTTTCTTGGTGGCAATGAAATGATGGGGTGAGTGGCGATGATGGGTCCACTATGAAACAGAGGATTTCTAATTTATATTTGCAAAGCTAAATAGTTTTGCTTTCATTGTTTTTTCTTGGTAGTGCGCATGGATGAAAGCATTTCAATCTCCTCCCATCTTTTTCTTGCACTATATTTTCCCTCTTCTCTCTCTTTCTCTGTTCACACACCAAAAACAGAATATTTATTCACTGGCAAGTAACAACATTGGTAATTAGCCTAGAAATGAGCCCAATTGGCAGCAAATTTGCAACCACTTCACCTACCATTTTTCTTCTAACTATTGATATCTAAGTTTATCTCATTGCCTTAACTATGTCATTTTGTGCATTTAACATGTGCACCTCCTCATTTGGGTCAAAAATATAGTGGACTTTTGATTGGCCCACAAGAAAAAAAATCGATTTGATCCTGAAAAATATGGTCATTGATCTAATCTTCATAAAATCTAATTGATGGTTTTTGAATATATTAGTTCAGAAAGGTGACAAACTTTTTTTTTCCTTTTTCATATTTACCGTGTTAAAATATTAAAAATTATTATTTTGTAATTCAAAGTGTGCGGTCAATACCTTTTTTAATTCTTTATAAATGAGATAAAATTAACATTATTTGACAAGAATAAAAAAATAATTAAAAAAATTTAAATATAAGATATTTTTTAAAAAAAACTTAGATAAGGTATTATTATGTCAACATAACTAATATGATGGGATTATTAAATTAATAAAATAAAAAATATTTATTAATAATATGTAAAAAAAATTAAAAATAAATCTCATAAATTTATTTTATTATACTAATAAAAATACATTTTAATTTAATTTTTTTATATTCATTATAAATAAATAAATTTATCTCATTTTATTAATTAAATTATCACATCAACTATAATAATACGTTAAAATTATCTAATCTAATACATTTTCTTTTAAGTTGTTTCATTCACTTTTCAGTTGTTTAAATTAGAACTTGTGCCACTGCATAAAATTCTAACATTCATATTTGGAATCCGAATATAAAGTGTATAATGCTTAAAATTTCATCAAATCTGTTTGAGTTGAATCATATTCATTCCACTTCCAAATTCTTCCACTTTTCCACCTGCCAATTATTCACATACATACACACATACATGCATACATATATAAAAGTTTGGTAATAAAAGTTATTGGGGCCTACAAGACATCAAGCACAAGAACAGGTCAACTTTGGGAAGTGTTTAATGTCGGCATGACGACGAAGATGAGGATTGTGGTTGCCCTTGCAGGCAATGTCATTTCAATGACTAATTTAAGAAACCAGTTAATTACCTCATCTTAATTAGTCAAGATTTAAGAGCAAAACTTGGACTACTAGTACTTCTGTATTTTCTAATATTTGATGGATGGAAAGGATAAAGGTTGGAGTATCAAGAATTTTATTCATTTGAGTGCCTTCCTTGCACTTACCAAAAAGAAACTTTGTTCAAAGGAGTGAAAATTAAACAATAAGTACTTTTGTTTCAGGGCTAGCTTTTGAATCAGAAAGTGCAAAAGTAATTGACCCATATTGGTTTTTTCCACAAACCCTAGCTTGAAAATGATCGCTACCCTACCCACGCGTCAAAGATGATTCCAACGGTAGACAAAAAAATGGTCAATACATGAGCTAATTCTTCAAACAGTCAATCCATTAATCTGGATTAAAGTCTTATGTTCCAAGGTCGGCAGGTAGAATTAAAGAGTGCTTAGTAGTAATAATCTATGGTCTGACATTCATAACATTTTCCCTAGATTCGATCTGATAGGGAAAGGAAACCTATTTCTCTCTCTCTCTCTCTCTACTTTGTCCTTTGTAGGATTAAAATCATGGGTTCTTGTTGATTTTGCAAGACAAATATTGGAAATGCTGGGAAAGTCCAATTCAATAATATCCCACCTTATGACTAAGCAGATGCTAGAGAGAGTTTGATATTGATTCTTCTTCTCCTTCAACTTGGAAGCACTTTGAAAGGAAGCAGAAGCTGAAAGCAATGTTAGTGAAAAGTGGATCCAAAATTGATCTCATTTGTATGGTCTCCAGTTGATCTTGTTTTGTAAATTTCTACTACTATAAATCCCTGAAGAGATGACCACAGAATTAAAAGGATGGAAATATCGTTTTCTGTACATAATAATTTGCCATGTATAATGACATGATTTGTGCAGATAACTGGAAGGCAATAATGTTGTCTTGGAAGTATATTAATCAAGTAATCAGCTACAAATTAAATGTTGATCATTATCAACACTATCATCAATAACATATTAATTTGGCATACAGATTAATATAGATTACTTAATTACAGTTATAAAGCACCTTCAATCAGATATGATGACAATACTCAAGCACAATACAATGACAGATATTTGTGCAGATAATTGTATTGAAGAGTGATGTGGAAGAATTAATCAATAATCTTAATCAGAGCTAACTTAAGCAATGTGTAATTGTATATAATCAATGGTAATCTTGTAGCTAATCATAATCCAATAAACCCAAAGCAAGTATTAATCTCACCTAGATGATGAACAACAATGCATCTATTATAAAAGTTAATCAATTACAATCATACAAGTAACTTTCTTACTAATACAACAGCCAAATGTATCATGACTCATCAACATACACATGCACAAGTATTTATAATCATCGGATCATAATCTAATTTATCCGTGATTAACACATCTTAATCTTGCCCTCGATGATTTCAACAATTGCATAGAATAAACATAGATTACAAGTATAAAGAACCTTTTTTCCTTGCAAAGATTTGTAATTAGTTGTAATCGTCCTGCAGTAATTGTCAACAAAGGAAACACGACATTAATTAAATAGAAGCATTAGATAATGTAAAGTTGTAGATAAATCTTACTTTACACTGATGCAATAAATAATTAATGTTGCATGTTTAGAAGATCAATTATGACTTGAAGATATTCATTTCTGAAAAGAGTTAGGCCAAAATTTGCTTTGATAATTATGGATCGAGTTTGAGATGTGGCCAAAAGTTATCAACATTTTTTATATTTTTTCTTCATGAATTTAATATGCTCTTCCTATAAGCCACTTATGCAACTGATGAAAGGAATAAGCTGCTATCATTCGCTAGAAAGAAGCTTAAACTTGAATGGCTTTAATTAGAAACCGGTGAGTCAACATTTGGGAGGAATTAATGGCTTCGAAGAAGCACTCCTAGGTCATCTTCTTGCTAGCCAAAAGAAAGAAAAATCATAATTGATTCATTCTCCTATTCTGACTTGAACCAACTGACTCCATAGCCAAGACTTGTATAACATTTAGAAAAAAAAAGTAAATTAAGAACAACACATATCTCCATTAATCTGAGCTTGATGGATACTAGCTGAAAAGTGAATCTTCTATACTTTTGAATGACATAAATTTCATTTGAAATTACAAAATCATGAAACATTATTCATTGTGGTTGGAAATCATTTTATATATCTTTTTGAAATTGTGGGTGTGATTTTAACCCCATAACTATTCCAATATCTTGCACTTCAAATTCCTGCTTATCAAAGCAACAACCAAATGCTTTACTTCTCCAAATTATGACCAATGCATTTAGATGATATGCAATTATGGATTGCTATATATATGGTTAACACTGACCATAAGTCTATTTAATAAAGTAAAATTCTTAGGATTTCACATGTATATGAAAGTAGGTTTAATGATGTGAAGTAATTTATGTATTGTAAGGTAAACTGTGTTTCGTATAATCTAAGTTCTTTGATGAAAAGTGATGATTAATTTACGCAATGTGTTAGTGAAATTTTATCTTATTGAATGATTTAATTGAGTATACAGATTACTTTTGTTATTTTTTTCCTAAAGTATATGCGTATGCGCGCGCGAACGTGTGTGTGGATATATATGTGTATGTATGTATGCATGCATGTATAAAGAGAGAGAGAGAGAGAGAGAGAGAGAGAGAGAGAGAGAGAGAGAGAGAGAGAGAGAGAGAGCTAGTTTTTGTTCCTGTTGAAGCATATGTTTAAAGTTTATTCCTCCTAGCTAGATTGATGTTTCATAGCATGTGTATGATTGACAAATTTGGTTTAAAAAACCTATGAAAAGGTTAATGAAACTTGTGATGCACATTAATGATTCTACTAAAAGAGAAGTATTATATAGTTCCTACCTTGCTATAAATATATATTCCATTTCTTATATATTGCTTATATAATAGCAGATGTGTATATGTGTTCTAGTTTAGTTTGATTATGCAATAAATGCTAGGGTTTACAAACTCTTCTAAGTTCACATCTTACTGTTGTTGCAATTATATGTGGTGATTAGAAGCTAATGTGTTGATTTATGTAATCTCTGAACGAACAAAAAAAGTAGTCAGAAAAGATCTTTATTCAAAAGAATGATGAGATATCACATGCATTTCTCTTGACAGTATTCATGGTGTATGATAAAGCTTAATGAATTAGGTAGTCTTAGGTTTTGATTCTGCCTTATACGTGTATATCTTATATACATATAGGTACACCTCTATACATAAGTACGAGAAAAAGCAGAAGTTGTAGCTTCTGGGTGTGCTTAATTTCAACTTTGTCAACTAGCTTTGAAGGTAAATTATCATCATGAAAACCAGCTCAAGTTGTGTTAGTGTTATTGCAACCTTACAGCTTCGATTGCACGCAGTCTAAGCATCCTTGTTCGGTGACTATGTACTCTCAGAGAAATCATAATAAATCAGCCCTTGTTCTCTTCACTATTTAATCCCCAACCATATTCTTGTTTTGTTCTTCCATGGTAGACAATATGGTTTGTTTTGGCGGCCTATTGCTCTCAGTACTTGCACTTTCTTTTGTTCATTATTCAACTTCCACTTCTTCTCATGTGAGTATTTTAATAACTTTTTTGTACTCCTGACATCTTAATTATGATCATATTTTTCTCTTTTTCATTGACGTTGCTGTCCTATGCAGGTTTACATTGTCTATCTAGGGCTCAACCAACATTCTGATCCAAAACTGGCCGCAAAATTTCATTTACAGCTCCTCACCTGTGTCTTTCCAAGGTTTAATTCTATCATTTTTGCTTGCATTATATAGTTCCATTATATGTTATAATCTCCAATTATGTTGACCTTTCTATTCAAGACGGCCCCCATATTGAAATTATTAGTATGTTACTAACACACTATTTTCTCTACATTTTAAGTGAAGAAGATGCTAAGCGATCCATGCTCTACAGCTACAAGCATAGCTTCTCTGGTTTTTCAGCAAAGCTCAATTCAAGCCAAGCAGCCACCTTAGCCAGTAACGGCCTAATTGATTACTTCTTATGTACTAATTACATAAGCTAGAGATTCTCATTGATTGATTAAGATTTTAATATAATTAAGAAAAAAATTGTATTTTGCAGAGAAGGAAGAGGTAGTATTAGTATCTGAAAGTCGAATTCTGAAGTTGCACACAACCAGAAGCTGGGATTTCATGGGCTTAACATTGGACAAGGACGATGACGTTAGTCCGTTGCAGCTAGCCTATGGCGATGATATAGTTGTCGGGATCTTTGATACAGGTATTTCTCTTCACATTTTATATTGTTACAGCAAATCACTTCTTCCTGTTGAAAAATTTAAGTTGTTCATGTATTGTTTGTGGCAAAAAGGTGTATGGCCCGAATCTGAAAGTTTCAAGGAAGAGCCTTGTCTGGGGCCTATTCCATCATCCTGGAAGGGAACATGTGTGAAAGGAGAAAATTTTGATCCACAAAACGCATGCAATCGGAAATTAATCGGAGCACGGTACTACCTCAAAGGTTTCGAAGAAGCTTACGGGCCATTGAACACAACCACCAATATGGAATATCGATCAGCTAGAGATTTTCTTGGCCATGGAACGCACACAGCTTCAACAGCAGCCGGATCCGTAGCTAAAAATGCAAGTTTCTACACGCTTGGCCAAGGCATTGCCAGAGGAGGAGCGCCTAGGGCACGGCTAGCGGTGTACAAAATATGTTGGGGCAAAGTGTTTGATGGAAAATGCACTGAGGCTGACATTCTTGCCGCTTTCGACGATGCATTATATGACGGAGTTGATGTGATCTCGGCTTCTTTCGGTGAATCTCCTCCTCTACGGCCGTTCTTCGCGTCGAACGCTGATATCGGATCGTTTCATGCAATGCAAAAGGGTGTTACGGTCGTGTTTTCAGCAGGAAATGACGGACCTGAACCTTCTTTAGTGCAGAATGTTGCACCTTGGAGCATATGTGTTGCGGCCTCCTCCATTGATAGGAAGTTTTTGACAGAGGTTGTTGTAAATGGTGACTTCTTTATCACGGTAATTGGCAATTTCTTCTTTCTATAGATCTGTATATCTTGTTTGCTTTTTAAAGGATACTTTTAGGATTACTGCTCCCTAGAAGACCAATAGGTTTCTGTCTATGAGAATTAATTAGGGATTCAATAATTGTTACCCGGCTTGCATTTTATGTCCACTGTTATTTTTCCTCTTCCCAACTTTTTTGCTTTGGACTTCATTGATAAATGACTGCCTTTTGATTCAGGAGACTCAGGTGAACTTCATTGATGATAAATGAGTAATTGTAGATGGCCGCCACACGATGATGGTATTCGTGTATACAATATGCAAGAACTAATTTGGCAGTTTCGCTTGATTTACGCAGGGAGAAAGCTTAATCACCACAGATATTGAGGCAAAGTTGGTAGCAGCAAATACTTACTTTCTCGAAGGGTATCTACCTCTCACTACACCATGTGTTGTATGCCCTTTTCTTTGAATTCATTAGTCTTGAATACATCATCCTATGAATAATAATATATATACACAAACTCAGCGTATTTTGAACACCAAATTATGATAAATGCACAGTTGATTGAGTGATTTTTAATAATATTTTACAATTTTAAAATTCACTATTTTTTTATGTTAAGTGTATATTGAGTTAAAATAATTAATATTTCTCGTATATGATAAAGAGGTATACTTTATGCATGATCATACCTTTGTATATAGAGGGAGATGTCCTTCAATCTCGACATTTATATGGACACAAATATTTTGTGAACTTATACCTGATGCACCTCAAATATTAGAAGATATGATTGATGCAAGATGTTAATTATCTTCGTGTACTGAATTTACAATTTCAGGATTTGCAAGTTGGAGAACTGGATGGGAAGAAAAGCTACTGGGAGAATAGTCTTATGCTTCTCCACCATAGGATCAGTGAAAATTGAAGAAGCAGAAGGAGCTACAAAGTTAGCCAATGCATCTGTTTTGATCTTTGCCGAGCCTATGACTCAACAAATTCCTGAAGTTGATATCATTCCAACTGTTCGTATTGACATTGCTCAAGGAACTAGACTTCGTGACTATCTTGTTCAATTTCCTAAGTACGCATGTAGTCCGGAAATTATTATTTTGATATCTTTACTTTATGTATTATTTCAAATATGCATTTCATAAAGTGCGCAGACTTCTTCTCATAAGAATATTGTTGCGACAATGAAGGCTTCCTATAGCGCAAATAAAACAAAGTAAAACAAGTATTGGAAGAACACCTGCACCAACGGTTGCGTACTTCTCTTCCAGGGGGCCAAGCTCAATTTCCACTGATATTCTCAAGGTTTTGTTGAATTTGTTGCAGACTACATTCTGTTTTTTACCTTCTGTTGGACGAAATGGAAGCTGCTAATATCTGCTCAATGTTTCTTTGCAACAGCCAGACATTACTGCTCCTGGAATTGGAATACTAGCAGCATGGCCTCCCAACACTCCTCCGACTCCGTTGCCATCTGATCGCCGGTCTGTGAACTGGAATTTTCAGTCCGGAACGTCGATGTCGTGCCCCCATGTGTCCGGAGTTATTGCTCTTATCAAATCAGCTCACCCCGACTGGTCCCCGGCCGCCATTAGATCTGCTCTTATGACCACAGGTGATTAATTAAGGAAAAAAAATTTCAATGAAGATGGTTTGTAATTAAGTTACTTGACTAATTTAACAAGTTAATTTGATTAAATATGCGTAAGAATTAAGTTTTAAATTACTTAAAATGGAAATCATGTTGGTTTGTTACTTGGTTTGCTTTTGTGCTCAGCTTTCACTAGAGACGCAACCCATGACAGCATTCTCGCCGGCGGGTCGATGAAAGTTTCTGATCCCTTTGACGTCGGAGCGGGCCACATAAACCCATTAAAAGCAATGGATCCAGGACTCATCTACGACACAAAACCAAATGACTACATTCTCTTCCTCTGCAACAGCGGCTACCCACCTGAGAAAATAAACAAGATAATCCTTCCCTTTCCAGGAACAAGCACAAGCTGCACACAATTACAATCGCAATACAAAACCAGCTTAAATTACCCATCAATCGCAGTACCGAATCTGCAATCTTCTACAATCACAATCAAACGAACTGTTAGAAATGTTGGAGAAAAGAAGAATGCAATTTACTTTGCTAGCATTGTTCAGCCTCATGGGGTTGAGGTTGTGGTTTGGCCTAGGGTTTTGTTCTTCTCAGGGTTGAAGGAAGAAGTTTCTTACTATGTGAGCTTGAAGCCATTAAAGAAGTCTCAAGGAAGATATGACTTTGGTGAGATTGCTTGGACAGATGGATTCCACCATGTAAGAAGTCCATTGGTTGTTTTTGTGAACAATAGCCAGTTGGATTCTCTAACTCATTATTCAAGCATTTAAGGTTTTATATTGTTTAAATTAAGTGATTAATATTTCAGTATTTGAATATGTGCGAGCTATAATTCATACTGTGCATGGCTTTGTGTTTGTGGGATTCATCATGTTTATCCATGGCATAATAAAAATTCAAATATTTTTTTAAAATATTATATTTACATAATCGAGCCATTAGGATTAACATATGTGATAAATCCCAACTTACATAAGGGATTAGGAGTCCAACACGAGTAAAATACATCTGATAATCTCATCATAATATTATTCACACACTTCTTCCTTTTGAGGACTTTTACAAATATAAGGTATCAAACTATGATTTCATAATAGTATAGATGAGAATATTTTTTATTTAATTACTTTTTCAAATTTAAAAATTTTACATTACTACAAGTATCAAATAAACATATAAAATTTGGAGTAGCCCATATATAATATATACCTTTTGTTATGCACATCCTACTTTAAATCATTGGATGTCTAGATGTATGATTGATCAGATCATGGTATATGTCAATCGTTTAAGTATGTAACATGCATTAGCCAAAAGTGGGAAATATGCAGAAGAGGAAGTCATGCAAAGTTTTGCCAACAGCCCCTAAGAGGGACAAAAATGTATCAACCTTAGTCTTAAAGTGGCCCAAAAAATTCCAAGAAGGCCCATAAAATATAAAGACCCAACAGCGAAAAAAGAAAGACCAAAATTGCAAAACCCATCTGATTTTGCAGCTAGGGTTTCAAAGACTTCAACCACAAGGTTTGGAAAACTTTATTGCCCACCGAGGCACCCAAGTCTATATCACCCACTTTAAAAGAATATTCAAATTAGTCCGATGCCAATCATGAAAATCCACGTGGAAACGACGGCCAATGAAATTGCAGTGATGAGATCATAAAATGACCTGCGGGTGACAGAGAAAAGCAGGAGTCCGCGTGCTATTTGAGTCACCGCTTTTGGATTGTCAAAGCCCTCTCTCTCTCACTCGCTAAACCCAAACCCTTGGCGGCTGCGAGCTTTCGGTGAGAAGAGTGTACCCATTTGCCCCCTCTTTTACAGGGTTCTTCAATCTTTATAACCCAGTTTAATTTCTTTTTTTAAAGGGTTTTATAAGATAAGATATCGAGAAAGATCAAGATCTGTTGTTGATCATGGCTACTACTGTTGCTCCTGCTGTAGATCGTATCCTTTTTCGAAATACCGATCTGGGTATAATTTAGTTTCCTTTTTTCTATCTGGATCGAACTGGGTTTGTGTTCATTTTAGGTTTATAGTCTCTTCTTAGCGTGTCCATGATGTAGATCCGGCTACAAATTGCATTTTGGGCTTTTTGTTTATTGATTTGTGTGTTTGTGATTATGAGTTAGTGAAAAATTGTTGTGTTCTGAGGTTTTTGATGATTTGAATGGTTGAATATTGCTTTTTACAATCTATATGTGTTTTTTTTGTTGAATTCAGAAGAATTTATTGTTTTGGAAATATATGAGGTGGGTTTTAGTGTTTTCGCTTACTTGTGTTGATTATGGTATGATACTTGTATGGATTTTGGCCGAGGAACTGAATTTTACCATTCAAGGATTGAATTCAGAATTATGTACTGCTTATCGTATTGTAGTTTGAATTATATTATCATTGGATACTAGTTGTTTGTTATTGAAATTTGGGAAATTGAAGCATGTAGTGGAGTCTAGTTTCAATTTCAGTATTAGTTTTTGGGTATAAAAAATTGTTTCCTTTACTTTTTCTTCCCATAGAAGCTTCAGATTTGCTGCAGAAATTGTCGTTAGATTCACAGACCAAGACACTTGAAATTGCTGAGCCTACCAAAAAGGTAATTTGTGTGCACTGTGATTCAGTGTTATCTTTCGCTTTGAGACGTCTGTGGGATTGTATTAATGATGAATGGGAATTATTGAGTTTTATGTTTGATTGAATTTTCCATGCAGGCTGCAGCCAATCAGTTTGGGCCTGTTGATTCGGCTAATGCTGCTGCAAATGGTCAGATCCCATCAGAGCGAATTGGCACTCCATTTTCGAATGAGTTTGTGGACCAGAGTATGTGCTACCTACCAAATGGTTATCCTTCTACTGCATACTACTACGGGGGTAAGTATTGACTTATACTCTATAGGATAGTCTATTTTGAATAAATGCAAATATCTGATTTGGGATGGATGTCTTTATTGTTTTATATTATGTCAAATGGGTATATAGATGTGGCATTGACCTGGTTATAAATTCCTGTAGGGTATGATGGGAATGTTAGTGAGTGGGAAGAATATCCCGGATACGGAAGTCAAGAAGGAGTTGACATGACTTCTGTAAGTTATGACGTTTAATCTATTATTTGATTGGCTGTTCTATGCGATGTTGTAATGGTCTCTTTTTCTATTCTAATGGTTTATTATGTTGTTATGTAATATCCTCAGGGAGTTTATGGGGATAATGGGTCGCTTATGTATCACCATGGCTATGGGTATGCACCCTATGCGCCTTATTCACCAGCAAGTTCACCAGTACCAACCATTGATGGTCAGTTATATGGACCACAGCACTATCAGTATCCACACTATTTCCAGCCTCTTACGCCCGCCAATGGTCCATACTCCCCGAGTCCTGTTGCTCCTATACCGGGGGATGTTCCTACGTCTGCAGCCGCTGACCAGAAGCCTTTGCCTGTAGAAACTACCAATGGGAAATCCAATGGCGTTGCAAATGCTGGAGGTGTGAAGGGCAATAACAGTTCGGCACCCTTTAAACCAACATATCAAATGTCTTCGTTTAATTCAAGTAATACATATGGAAGGGGTGCTTTGCCTGGACGTGGTCCTGCTTCTGGTTATCAAGATCCTAGATATCATCTTGATGGGATGAGGTCTCCTATTCCATGGATGGATAGTCCAGTGATCTCAGATGCATGGCCAGTTGCAAACAACGCATTTAATTCTTCAATTTCAAATGTCAATAATGTTGCATCTTCTAGAAATCAGAACTATCATCCGAATTCCCATTACATGGTATGCAAGATTAACCTTCAATGTTTTGTTGTTATTCTTGTTTGTTTGTTGGGCCATTTGCCTTGCCAGGCTGGTATTTGTAGGATTATTTTATATAAGGAGATTTTATTTGCTTCAGTTCTGAAATTTCTCTTTGCTTGACAGGGTTTGCACCATCCAAGACCAATGTCTGCCATGGGTACGGCACAGGGCTTCATGAATGTGAATAGGATGTATCCTAATAAATTATGTGGTCAGTATGGTAACACATTTAGATCTGGAATGGGGTATGGCTCCAATGGTTATGATTTGCGAACAAATGGTCGAGGATGGTTGGCTGTTGATGGCAAGTATAAATCTAGAGGACGTGGTGGCTACTTTGCTTATGGTAATGAGAACACAGATGGCTTGAATGAGCTTAATAGGGGACCAAGAGCTAAGGGCTCCAAGAACCAAAAAGTTTCAGCACCCATTGCCTTAGCAGTCAAAGAGCAGAATGTGCGAACAAATGGTACCACTGATGAGGAAAAGGAAAAGATAAGTTTGATTCCAGACCGAGAACAGTACAATAAAGAAGATTTCCCTGAGGAGTACACTGATGCTAAATTCTTTGTCATTAAGTCATACAGTGAGGACGATGTCCATAAAAGCATCAAGTATAATGTTTGGGCTAGCACCCCCAATGGCAACAAGAAGCTTGATGCTGCATACCAGGAGGCTCAGCAGAAGTCTGGCATCTGCCCTGTGTTTCTTTTCTTTTCGGTGAGAATTTGATGATTAAATTAAAACGTAATCTGTTGTATTTCTTCTTTAGTTTGGGTGGTATTAGCTTATGGGTTTTGTATACTTCCACAGGTAAATACAAGTGGGCAATTTGTTGGCCTTGCGGAGATGTCTGGACCAGTTGATTTTAATAAGAATGTGGAGTACTGGCAACAAGACAAGTGGACTGGCTGTTTTCCAGTGAAGTGGCGCATTGTCAAAGATGTACCTAATAGTTTGTTGAAGCACATTACTCTCAAGAACAACGAGAACAAACCCGTGACAAACAGCAGGGACACTCAAGAGGTAAATGATATATTTAGCAATTTTAATGTCTTTAATTGAATTATTGTTCCTTTTTCCATTTTAAATGCAAGCTTGATGGGGTCTTGCAGGTCAAGTTAGAGCAGGGGCTTAAATTGATCAAAATATTCAAGGATCACTCATGTAAAACATGCATTCTTGATGATTTTGGGTTTTATGAGACTCGCCAGAAAACAATTCAGGAAAAGAAGGCTAAACAACAGCAGTTTCAGAAACAGGCAAGATATACACTTGTTCCCTGTAGACAAGTTTAAAATCTCTAATTTTCTTATCTGTTGGTATTGTTCTCTTAATTCTTTTGTTGTTTTCCACCAAAACTCATCTTTGTTTGCATGCTCTTGATTTTGGCCATGCAGGTATGGGACGGAAAGCCTGCTGATGAGAAGAAAGAAGTGGCTAATGGGGAACTAAAGTTGCAGAAGTCATCTGAAGCTGCTTTCAATTTGAGTGAAGACCCCACATCAACTGTTCAGACAAATGGGGACTCGAAGGTTTCTGAGAATGGATCAATTGCAATGCCTGGGGATGCACACAAGGTTGCTGTGGCTAAACCAGATGTAGTTTCAGACAATCCGATTTTGGCAAATGGAGTTGCAAATGGTTGTTAGCCTTGCTTAGTTGCACAGAAAAAGGTGGTCTGATTTATTGGGAGGTTCTTACAAGTTTTGCTGGTTTCAGACATGGTACAGAAACAACTTCTGGCCAGTTATCTTTAATGACTCAGGCTGCCTTATTGAATCTGCCCACCTGCTTTAAGAGTCAATAATTCATTGAGAGATGGGATTTCACTTTGATTGTTCAAGTCTTGTGGCAGGCTTGGATTCTCAGAAGAATCCAAGTAGGTTGCTCTATCTCTTCTGTGGTTGGCTCTTTTCTTTTTTTTTCCCCTTTTTAAATAGTGGTCTACTAACGAGCTTTCATCCACTCGGGTTTTGGGTTTAGGGATGCTATTTTAGTTTTTTATTTGTATTTTTTCTCTGTGATGTTACTTTATTTTCAAATTTGTTTGGGGTTTTTTCCTGTCTTGTATTTCTAGAGCTGCTTTCTTGTGGAGTAGCTTGCATTTTTCTATTTTGTAAGAGAGCTGCTAGAGAGACAAGGTGGGGGAATTTGTTGCAATGCTAGTAGAGACCTTTTCATTTTCAGTAAGCAAAGAAATAGAGTTATCTTTTTATCATGGCCTTGCTTTTTTTGGATTTTATAAACTTTCCTTTTCTAAGCTTGTTTAAAGTTCTCTTGTGCGTTGCTTTGTATGAAAATATGGACATAGCTTTTGCGATATTGATATCTGTCTGTGAAGGCCTAGCACATCAGAATATACCATAATTTTGTCATTTGTTACATTTATTGAGGCAGATTGAACTAGTGTTTGCTTTGCCTATTGCTTCCGTCTCTTGTTCGAAACAGTTTCGTGGATGTTGGAGAAGAATTTCCATGGATTAAGGCAGATTTAACTGTTGCTTCTGATATTGTTTGAAACAGTTTCATGGATATTAGAGTAGAATTTACTCAATCTGTGGTGTTTTGAGTATAAAAGTTATGCTGCAAGAAAGTGTTTTCTTCGTATTAAACTTGAGGGGCGGCCAAAGCAATTTGGCCTTTTTTAATGAAGCAGAGCACCCAACAGGTGATGCTGCAGAAAACAAGACAAATTGCCTATTCTGATTGTTCGTCTCATTCCTGCTGCGGAGCCTTTACTTTGTTTTTATTTTTCGTTTTATCTCGCGCTTTTGTGCATAACAGTACCTGATGATAAACTTTGGAGCTTCCGTCGGATAAGCATTTAATCGATTCTTTACAGAAAAATCCAATCTGATTTTCTTCTTTCGTTTTGCATTAAATTAATGTGGTTTTGAGTTAACACCCTTGACATATTCCTGATTGTGGCCAACAAATTTGATTCCCGTGAACCTGATTTTATGAACAACATCTCTAAGACCCAAATGGATGAATATTTTGTGGTTGCAACTTTAGAAATTTGTGGCCGCTGCATCACAGAAACATAATTCATTGTTTTGTGACTCTGCAAAATTGATGCGAGAATGAGATTAGGATTCAAGAAAGTCTGGGAAATTGAAAGATGCTGCATTCGCGATATTGGCTCAAACTTCATGGGAATTAAGTGATAATTTCCCTAAATAAGAAGATGACATCCTAGATTTTTTACACTAAAATGTCTATAATGGTCTACATTAAAATTTTAAAAAATGAAAAAGAAGGAATAAATTTGTTTTAAATGATAATGTTGTTTGGACTGCCACGTGTACATTTAACAAATCAGCTTAAAACTCTGAAATATGGAACTCTTATCCCACTAATATTAAATATTTCAAATGCCTTTCAATTATATAAACATGAACAAAATCTAAGGCTTCGTCTAACTCAACCAGATAATCTTGGCGGAGATTTTAGACATGGCGACTGGTGTCGGAAGATTTGGAAGGAGGTTGGTTGGTTCGTTTTCAAGGAGAAAATTTTCAACTTCTTGTGAAAATCAGTTGATTCAAACACAGCTAGATGGAGGTGTAAAGTCTTTGAATTTGTACTCTGCCATCAATCAGGCTCTTCATATCGCCTTGGAAACAGATCCGCGGTGTGTTTTTGAGAATACCCAGATGGGCTCTTGCGATTTGAGTTTCTGCTTTAAAAGTTTGATTCTTTCTGGGTTTGAATTTTTTGATATCTGATCTGTGTTTTGGAATTCTTTGATGATGAACTCTATTCGGAAATTGTTTTGGAATTGTGTTTGTGTATATACATAAATAGCTTTCAATCTGAAGTGAGCATTCATTTCATTGAAGGAACTTAGAGAAGATGATACATGAATTTGATCAGGATTGCCGTGCGAATAGTGTGGACAGTGTGATTGAATCGTATAGTGCTTGCTGTTTGTAAAACTTTTTATCACTGTTTGGCTTAAATGTCTCTCAGATGTTTTGATTTTGACGGCTTTCATTTGTTTTACAAGTCAAATGGTCTCTAGTTAAAAATATTGTCGACTTTGCTATTTTATATTATTTGTGCATCTTCTGACTTGTATGAGTTTTGCCATTGTGATTTGCTTATGGTACGGTTCGTTTCCTCGCAGTGCTTACGTGTTTGGAGAAGATGTGAGCTTTGGCGGGGTCTTCCGATGCACAACGGGATTAGCTGATCGATTTGGTAAAAGTAGGGTTTTCAATACACCACTTTGCGAACAGGTATTAGAGTTTCACAGTCTATTCTCGGTGTCAAAAACTTCTTTCTACACTTCATTATTTTAAAAACCCTGACTCTGGAATCTATTTGTTTTGTGTTTCTTTTTTGTTCCTTTACTCCCTTTCTCTTCATTTTCATTATTTTAACGGGATGCTAGAGTCTTTTGAGCTATGCTTATTTGATAAGTTCCATATAATTTTCTTGTATGCAGGGCATTGTTGGATTTGGCATCGGTCTGGCAGCCATGGTGTGTTTGCATATTTTGTTTGTAGAATGCACAAGCTCTGGAAACATTCCCTGCATAGTTTCTTTTGAACTCTAATGTGATGTACATATCTCTTGCTTTCATTTCTTGTGTTATAGGGAAATCGAGCTATTGCAGAAATTCAATTTGCAGATTATATCTTTCCAGCTTTCGATCAGGTAAAGCTTTCTTGCAGAAACTAAGTTCTATAGTAGCTCTATGGGTCACCCTTAGTTGACATAATTTTGCTTACTAGATTGTCAATGAGGCTGCTAAGTTCAGATACAGGAGTGGAAATCAATTTAATTGTGGAGGTAATATGATGATTCCTTTAGCCTTTGACACTTCCTTTTGATTTTGTCTTTTCTTGTTTCTCTTCTCTCCCTCTTCTGTTCTCTCTTTTGAGCCACGGAGAGGTTTTGTGTGATTCCCCAGGACTAACGATAAGAACCCCATATGGAGCTGTGGGCCATGGTGGGCATTATCACTCGCAATCACCAGAAGCTTTCTTTTGCCATGTTCCTGGTATCAAAGTAAATTTTCTTCTCTTTGATTTTGATTTTTAATTGTTATTCTTCATTTGGTGCAATGCTCCAGACACTAACTGCAGTTCATCAGGAATCTAACTGCAGTTCACCAGGAATCCGACAAAACTATTTTGTTTTACTTTGAGATTATTTATAACTTTCTGTTTTAAAAATATATGATGTTTTGCCTTTTTTCCAATATCCTAAATGGTGAATTTATAGGTGGTCATACCGCGAAGCCCACGACAGGCAAAAGGTTTACTGCTATCATCAATTCGTGATCCAAACCCTGTTGTCTTTTTTGAGCCAAAAGTATGGTAATCAATTCACCTCAGATTCAGTGATCCTTTGGTACCCAATTATTAACTGAGAATTTTTGCAACTAATATCATGTAAATATCTTTTATATTCAGTGGCTTTACCGTTTGTCTGTAGAAGAGGTTCCTGAGGATGATTTTATGCTGCCTTTATCAGAGGCAGAGGTATGTAGATTTATCTTCAATGATAATATCTACTGTGGAGAATTCAGAAGCTGAATAAATGCAAATGCCAATTGTTAGGTGATTCGAAAAGGCAGTGACATTACACTTGTTGGCTGGGGAGCACAACTATCTATTATGGAGCAAGCCTGTGTAGATGCCGAAAAGGTATGTAATTCTCATCACTCTAAAATTTTAAACTTTGCAGACCATATGCAATTGTAAACAAATATTGTAAGGTTTGACATCCATTAATGAGCTTCTCTAGCGAATTAGTTTGTCTAATTCTAGCTAATTCTACAGTCATAATGCAATGAAGTTTAATGTAGTATTACTTATAGCACTAGGATTTTGGTTCTTATTAGTTATTTGATCCTTGATTTTCCAGGAAGGGATTTCTTGTGAACTGATAGACCTGAAAACTCTGATACCTTGGGACAAGGAAAAGGTAGAGGCATCAGTCAAGAAAACTGGAAGACTTCTTGTAAGGATAGAACCTTTGTGCAGATATGCTTCTCTAAGTAATTGTTCGGCATTGTTGATGTGTTCTGTTGCCCTTACTGCAGGTTAGTCATGAAGCCCCTGTTACGGGAGGTTTTGGTGCTGAAATCTCGGCATCTATTGTTGAACGTTGCTTCTTAAGGGTAATCACTTTCTAAATACTTTTTTAGCCCTTGAGTTCCTTCTAGATATTTAAACTGCCTAAACTTTTTGTTTTGTTGATTATTGGTGCAAATCTTGGGTAAGAATTTGAATAAATCCTGGAGGCTGATAATTGTTTGTGATATCCATGCAAGTTACTTCAATTTGAACACATGCTCTCACACATTCAGGCGAATTTGAATAAATCCTGGAGGCTGATAATTATTTGGGGTATCCATGCAAGTTACTTCAATTTGAACACATGCTCTCACACATTTAGGCTGCATTCTTAAGATTCTTGCACTGCAATACTAATTTTGTGAATGCGTGAAGCTGGTTCTTAACGTGGATATGCTACTGATTTGCACAGTTTGGCAAGTGCAGGACAAAGCATTTGCATTGGGAAATTAGTTCATTCAGTTATGGACATAGCTATTTCTTGAACATTGTGTGTGTGCATGTTGATGGTGTGGTGGTCGTGAAGTTTACGAGTCTATATTGCACAGCTCCTGATGCATGCCCAATTATTTTACAATGCACGCTAGAGAAGTCTTGGAAGAAAATTAGTGATCTCTAAAGGCAAATCTATCATGTTATTGATACAGTGATCTGCTTGCTTTATTTTGGCAAACTGCAAACTGGAGAAGTCTTTAGAAATGTACTATATCTTTGTATTAAGATGACAATGTTTATCGACTGAAATGATGAAACTCATTGCAGTTAGAAGCTCCAGTGGCTCGAGTTTGCGGCCTTGACACTCCGTTCCCTCTTGTTTTTGAGCCCTTCTACATGCCCACGAAGAATAAGGTAAGTTCCCGTGAATCCTTGCACGAATCTGAGGTTGGAAAGAATTCACTCCTTCATGTTGGATGCAGATATTAGAAGCAATCAAATCAACTGTCAATTACTAGCTGATTAACAAGTAACACCAGACGCAAGCAAGCTTCCACACGTACGGGAGCTGGAGGGAGAAATAAGTGAAGCTCTAGTTAGCACTCGTAGGCAAATAAGTGCTTTTACACCTTCCTCTGAAACTGTATGATTTGTTTACATTCCACATAAACCGCAATCCTGGAAATCCTCTTTTTTCATAGTCACTTATTTTACTAATTCCAGATTATGAATCCTAAGAGGTCCTGAGTCCATGTATGCCTCAATCTTGAGCTTCCTAATACGATCTCCAAACAAAAACCATATTTTTACAGTGAAAACAATCGAAAAAATAAAAATGAAATCTTTATCGGCCTCAGAGATCTTGGTGGTACGAATCATCACGCAGGAATTACAAAATTCCCCCATCAAGAGTAGCAAATATTTTTCTTAACATCACTGGCCAGTCCAGTAAATACAGATTCAATTTTAAAACCCTAAAGTTGACCATCAAATCAGAAAGGACAATTTAGAAACAATTTTGTTTCAACGGAGGAAGTCAGAAGTAGCTGAATGTTGATCTCATCTTTGATAAAAATCAATGGGAATCCGTCTGATTCACATCATCATTCAACCTCCTAAAATTAAAAATATAACCTGTTTTGAGAAAAGTTGAAAAAATTGTCTAACTTGTCACCAAGATTTTCTAAATAACAACAGACGGAGCTAAACGTAAAGATAGATCTTCGATCTAGCCTACCGATAGATTCATTTCAAGAAAAAGGAAAAAAAAATAAAGAGAATAAAACGAAAAATTGATCTCAGACGATAAGAAAGATGAAAGCAATGAAAAATTTAAGGCAAGCCTGACGTGATGGGTGCTATATATAGAGGGAGAGAAGAGAAACCCTAGAAAGAAGAGGACAGATGGCAGATCAAATGATTTGGGCCATTGGTTTTACGTTGCCCTAACAGCGGTGTAAATTGGGCGTTAAATGGGCTAAAACGGGTAGTCATACCAACCACAAGGCAAAAGATGCCGAAGGTGACAGGAACAAATGAAGACAAGTTTTTCTGCATGCTGCGATGGCGTCTGTTAGAACGAATATGCAAATACTGCGAGAGTGATAAAAGTATAAAGTGTTTGATGCAAGAATTCATTTATTAGGCCGAAATAACACCAAGAAGAAATCCGGATCGCGGTGTGCGCTGTAAATCAAGAACGTGTACATGTAGCTGATCTCCTAGATCATTTCGTTCTGCTTGCACATTTTAAGCGAAACCCAATAACAAAAAAGTTGCCTTGTATGAAATGGTGCATCTTCTTGAGCTGCTGCACTATCATCTGGCAGGATCAGCACGCAAGAGAGAGTTTTTGGTTTTCCCATGATACAATGGCATATAGTAATTTACATGTAACATTTGTTTTTCAGTAGGGAGTAAATACTTGTGGTAAATCAATTCATTTATTAGAGCAGAAATGGTGAGATTGCATGGCCGATACGTAGACCAGAGGATGTGTCGTGCACACCAAGAAAATGCTTGATGGAATCGATTCAAGGAAGAGGTCGGGATTCATTTTGATTGCACAATCCAGAGCAATGATGTCGCACGAGACAAACACATACAACCTACGCCAAAATACATTAATACTTTAGGATTTGAAAAGGAGTTTTCTTCTTAAACTTTAATATCATCTCATCTGTCAAGAAATCAATTAAACGAGAACAGCGAATAGCAGATTTTCAATATCTATATAACAAATTTTCAACATTAACATTCTACAGAATAGATTCTACAAGATAATCATATTCATATCCATATAATATATTATACTCTATTGTCTGTTTGTCATCTCAAGTCTTCTCCATTGCCGGTACTTACAGGGTTCTGATAACAAATTGCCCTTTTTACCAAATTTACATTCAGCCCCAAACTTTTTGTGGCAACTTTCAACAGAAACAAAGACAGAAGAAGTTTCTCTGAGGTTTTCATGACAATGTAAATCCTGAGTTTTTGAACAAAATCCGAGTTGAAAATGGTTTTGAAATAATACCATTTCATACTTCAGATGGAACTTCCAGGTCAGCCTCTGCTGCTTCAGTCTTTGCAATTTCTTCGAGACCCCTCACAAAGGTCCGAAGACACCCGTTAATTATACGCGGTGCTGCTCCATCACAGAATCGCTTTGCAAGATCGACAGCCTCCAGGAATAGTACATTATGTTAACAAAAAAGTGTAAAGATTATAAGAGGAAATCAGTGAACAGGGTGGGATGAGGGGAGTCAGAGATGTACCTCGTTTATCACAATCTGGTGCCTTGTCCCTAGAACAGTTATCTCAGACATGGCTAAGTGAAGAATGCTGAGCTCCAAAATTCTGCCGGCAGGCTGATCCTGAAAGTACACTGATGAGGGTAAGACATATGAAAGCTATATATAAATATGCCAACAGATTAAACCAAATTGATCAAGGTAAATAAACTCTGAAGGAATTTGCTTATTTTGCATATTCCCAAATGTGTGATTTTATTGAAATTGCATTTTCTCAACTTACAAAAACTGAAAAGCACACTTTACTGGAGGTATTCTAAGGACAGATAATTTTTTGGATGATGCATACAAACACATCTACATACTTGTTTCATTACAATTAACACAAGAGGTAGTTAATCTTTCCAGGTAATTGATAACAATGGAGATTTTTAGTAGACATCTTCCCTAAATTTTTACAAAATCATATGAAAATGAAAAAGATATTCCCAGAGAAAGACCAAAGAAGTTTAAATTGGTCAAGTCAAGAAACCTAAAACAGAGACATCAATGCCTGGCATACAGTTTGAAGTTTTCATGAGAGTATATCATCCATACAAAAACAATGTTGAAATAGGGCAATGCATACAATAAGAACCATTTTCCAGACCTTCCAATTTGGTGGGACAACTTTATCAATAACACAAACATGATTACCCCACCTATCCACAACAGCACCCAAAAGCTTCCTTGTGAAACTGCAATAAAGAATAAAAATTAGACACAAAGATGTAAATGAAGGCTAGGATTGAGGCTGACATTTTCATGATATAATGAAGACATGCAACTTATATCATCAGGGACTCACCGTAACAGTAATTTGCTGTACACCAACCTTGGTGGAGCTGAAAGAACTTCTGCTTCTAAGGTAAAAATTCGACATCAAATTAGGCTTATACAAAGACAAATGAAACAATTATTCAGAAATCGATAAGTCGATGCAAACTCACAAAATGATGAATTATCCTTTTATGCACAACCTATATGAAACATACAAAAAATTGATACATGTTCTCTTGCGTTCACACTCCAATTTTCCATGTCTCAAAGATTGTGATACATCAACAAACTAACGTACTAGAATTTCAAGATTAACAATGTCTCATGCAGAAGCATTAATTTATTTCTATTATAATCACATAAGCTCATATTACCATGAACATACTAACTTTGCTTCTATGTATGAAGTCAGGAAGAAATAATTTGTTCGAAATTCAGTGTTTCTCAAATGCATGATTACCAATTGCAGACTCTTCTTCATCACTTTGCAGAAGCTCATCCGCCTCTTCAGTCGTTTCTGTTGTCACAGGAGGGCCTCCAAAGCTCATGGGATTATACTCCACCAAAGCAGTCTTGTCGAATACATAGCCAGGTTCTGAATGTATAGATTAAAAAGAAACTAATTAGATTTCCAAATCTGCCAAAACAACAAGCAATTCAGCACACCCTAAATCATCTCAAGCAATTAAACACGATGAAGGCAGATTGAGCAAAATATTAGGAATTACCTCTTCTAGAATTCACTCTCTTCTCAAAAATGCGAATTGGATCAGACCCTTCTAAACACGCCGCATATACAATTAATCTGCCAGTATCCCCACAAAACATTAACTCTAGACATTTAAAATTCAATCTCTAAAATAAAAAAGCAAGAGCTTTCTATTAATGAATCCTACCTAGAGTTCAATTGCATTACAAAAGTCCCAATTTTGAGAAAGAACAACACAGAGGCAAATAAGGAAACAAGAAATACGTACAGAGCGAGCTCGCGGGCGGCTCTGGGGCTGCAAAACCTGCCGCTCTTATCAATCTTCGGCATCACTTCTTTGGCACTACTAGTCCTGACGGACTCTCTTGTCTTCTCCAACGTCTCTTGTACCACCAATGCCGAGCAAGTAACAGTGGAGCTTCGACTGCTGGTTACTTGACGGTTTCTGGTTCCAAAGTTGACCAATTGTGCGAAATTTTTCAAGGAAGAAGATGAAAATGAAGTTTTGAGATTAGATACGAAATGGGTTTTCGAATAACAACTTAAAAGTGAACTTGCTTCCATCGCAATGGACTGGAGTTTGCTCGTTCACTGCTTTGGAAAGCTTGTCCTTCTTCTCTGTGTTCAGCTCTGAAAGGTTTTGGATAATGATATCTTCTGTACATACCGCGTCTGTTCTCGAGAACATAAAATATCACTGCCCCTCCATTCTAAACGACATCGCTTCATTCTTGTATGCGCGCTCGCGTGATTAAAATTATTTAATAGCATGAAAATAAGAAAAAAATAATTATTTAAAATTATGTACTCATTTGTAATTAACTCAAAACTATCATATACTTTAATCCAATAAACTCAAAAATTATGTTGGGAAATTAAACATGTTCTTTTCCACCAGATCCGCTGATTTTACTTTTGCTTCTTAAAATCTCCAATTCTCCGGACATTCATCGAGCGGTAACAAGCACTGAGAACGCTTCACCCATCTGTCCCACGAACTCAAACTCTCTCTCGCTCACTCTTTTCTAGTTTTTCACTCGACTGCAACAAATCATTTTGCTAATTGATTTGCCCAAATTTATGAGAGTGGTATTAGTTGATCACAGATTCATCTGTGCTGTTGTATTGAGTTTATTATGGGTTTCTTCTTCGATTGTCGACAGATCAACTGCTTCTTCTTCTCTTCTCAAAGACACATTTTACGGAATTTGCCCTCAAGGTCTGTCTTCTGTCTTCTCAGTTTGATTTTTGTTGATTTTATATATGGGGTTTGATTTTTATGGGTTTTTTTTTGCAACGCCCAGATGAGAATTATTACAAGACTTCATCAGATACTATTAAATGCAAAGATGGATCCAAGAAATTCGGTAAAACTCAGCTCAACGACGATTTCTGTGATTGTCCTGATGGCACTGATGAGCCAGGTTCCTACTTCTTTTTTTTTGTTTCATTCTTAGTTTATTTCACTTTTTATCTTTCATATCTATTTTTGTATGAAAATTACTTTTGATTTATATATACGATCACTTTGGAACTAATAACATTGCGTGTTTCAGTGCAATGTATTTCAGTGCGTGTGTATAGCGGGATTCTAAATTTTAAAGGAGGCGGAGCGTTTTTGTAGTTTGGTTGTTTCTTCGTATGAAAGTTGTGCTTCATTTTATTTAAGAGTTTCTCCAATTTTCAGGCTAACAAGTTTCCTTGTATTCCCTTTAAAACTATTTTCTTATTCAAAATTTTATTCTGTGGGTAATAGGTACTTCGGCATGCCCAAATGGAAAATTCTATTGTGTGAATGCAGGACATTCTCCTCGTGTGATATTTTCTTCCAGGGTGAATGATGGCATTTGTGGTAAGTATTCTGGTGACTCCAAAGAACCTACTCCTGGCTTTGCTTGATGACCTATCTTTCAATGTATAGTTTTTGTTGACCTCTTAATTTCTATTCATGGTTTATCACCCTTAACACAAGCAAAGGGGATGGGTAATCCCCAAGCACGATAGTTTTAGTGCTTACAGATTTTTTTAATGGCTTGTAATGTGCAGATTGTTGTGATGGGAGTGATGAATATGACGGTAAAGTACAGTGCCCAAACACTTGCTGGGAGGCTGGTAAAGTAGCTAGAGATAAATTGAATAAAAAGATAGCTACATATCAAGAGGGGGTTGTTTTGAGAAACAAGGAAATTGAACAAGCGAAAAAAAGTCTAGGCAATGATGAGACAGAACTATCAAAGTTGAAAAATGATGAGAAAATACTCAAAGGGCTTGTTGAACAGCTTAAAGGTATGGTTTGTATATGCCTTGCCTAGCCCCTGTTAATATCCCTATTGTTTAACTATATCCTGCATAATCATTCAGTATGTGAACTTAAATATTATACTTGTGTCAAAGAGGTTGTGCGGTATGGATATTTGATCCTGATAAACACCATCTATGAGGATAATAGGAGTACAAGTTAAAATGGGTAAGGTGGCACCCATAGTCTGTCATGGGCATTTTTTCTTAATGAATAAATTGGTTTGTCCGCATATTAGATGGTCAATTTGTGTGAATTACGAACATCTAGTGGACTTAACATGAGGTTAGTATCATCATGAATGGAAAAGGTGAATTGAAATACTGAGCCTACATTTTTACGAATTAAGTTATGAAAATACATAGTATCTTCATTTTATATATTGATGCCACTTGCCTTCACAATATGTCTTGAGAGCAATGTCATCCTACAAGTTGTCCTCATAATGTGCGTTTCTCCAGATTTATTTTTCCTCATGTACTTTATATGGTTTTATTTGATCATTTCTTCTATCCCCACTTGTATTGCAAAAGCCAAAGTGAGCGAGTAACTCCTAATACTAATGTTCTAATAGCTGCTTTATCCTTGTATACCTCATTTTTGGATTGTTGTCTTTTCTCATATTTGATTGATTGTTATTGATGAAATGTCATCTTTCTTGATTACCTTTTTGATCTTGTGATGCATGGATAAGAAGAATAAACCTTTCTTAATTACCTTGTCTGGATGTAATGTGCTCATATTCCTAGCCATATAGGTGTTAGTTGATCTTCATTAAAGTTCACTGTCATATAATTATTTTGTAGAACGTAAAGAACAAATAGAACAGGTTGAGGAGAAAGAGCGTCTACAGAGAGAAAAGGAAAAGAAAGAAGCTGAGGAAAAAGATCAAAGGGAGAAAAGTGAATCTGGGGAGATAGATGAGTCCCTAAAATATGAAGCTGAGGAGAATACTGACAGTGCAGACAAGCCAGCAAGTAGTAAACACAACAACAAAGTTGGTGTCTCGGAGGAGTCATCTTTGGATCAGGTCAAACTGCTCCTTACATTTGAGCTTAACTTTTGTCAATTTGTTAATATAGATTTAAGAACATGTAATTTCTAATTGATTATTGATGCACTTTGGTTATTTTAAATTGCAAAATAAATTACCATGACAACTCATAAATTATAATTTGTTTTCTTGGTTTGGAATGGATAAACTCATATGTCCATAACTGTGTTAATACCTATGATTTTGTTCTGGAAGCCCCATGAGACCTCTCCAATTTTTATGTACATTTATAACAAAGTGCAGGGCATATTATTTCAAATCTGAAATTATTAAATACCTTGAGAAATAACTTGCTGAATCAATTCTTAATTATTTTGAATGGCCATTAATCTGGTACATATTTTCACTTCAAATCTATGCATGTACACATGAACAAACATAGTGTCAGATGCAATATTTTCTTATATATGGTTCACTGATCCAATTTCATTGCCACTACCTTTGATAAACTATGTAATTTTTGTTCTGAAAAAATTAAAACTTTGACAATCCTCACCTTTGTGATGGTTCTTCTTACCTCATTAGCTGGATTTTGATTTGTTTTTCTGCTTTGGTACCTCATTTATCATGCCTATGTTTAGTTGCCTGTTGGTTCCTGCATGTGTTATGTGATGATGCCTTGCACGGGTTGGCTCATTGTAAAACTGAAGTAGAAGGGATATTTTCAATATTAAGTCCTGTCGAAGAATACCTGGAATAAGAAATAATTTAAATTCTGCAGAATTGATAAATTTAATTCTTGTTGATTTTGTAGAATAGCATGGTTGATTCTGCAGATTGCCTTGAAATGAATACTGAGAAATAACAAGAACAACTCAAACCAATAGTTTATTCTGTAATAACTGAATAACAACTACTTTGCCTCAAAGGCTACAAATTGCCTATATAGAAGCTCACATGTCAAGTTTTATTTACTGCAATCTGTGGAATATCTTTGTTACCGATCCATGCCATTACAAATAATGTCCTTTTTCAAGTTCTCACATACTCAGCCTTCTAATAATAGGGTGAGGCTGTGGACCATGCTGGTGATGATCCAGCAGCTGAAGGTAAACACAGTGTTACTATTGAAAATCCGGAAACACCATTCAATGGAGCAGAGCAGGTAAAAAAAGACTCTGTTAATTCATTTATTCCTTGCACAAAAGTAGTTCCACTGAAGTGATGCTCAATGCAAAAAATATAAATTTTTGACATGTTTTTCCTTCTTGATATAGCACACAGCAGAAGAGACTGAGCAGTCTGTCTCACCAGATGACAATGATGGGTCTGCTGTAGAGTCTAAAACAATTTCTGATGCTGAAAGTCAGGTGCCTCTTAAGGAAGGGAAGAAAATGGTACATTTCTCAATAATTATTGAAGATTGAAGTTTTAGTAACCTGTCTCAGATAAGCTAAAGAAACCTAATCCAATTTTGACCAGAAAAAGTATAATATATCAAAAATGAAGTCTAGTTCTTGTCTCTATGCCAAACGCGAGCGTAGATTTCTGAGATGTTATACATCAGTGCATCAACATGGTTATATGATTTATTTGTAATTTTCACCTTTATAATATTACATGCTTCAAATGACCCAAGCAAAGAATGTAGTCAGATTTAGATTGTCTGCTTGCATGGTACTGCAGGGGAATGCTGTATCTGAAAATACTGAGGAGTTGTCAAGGGAAGAATTGGGTCGACTTGTTGCTTCTCGTTGGACAGGAGAAAAAACTGAGAAGCAATCTGGGAAAAGTGATGCAACAGATATTAATCATGAAGACCATGAAGAGATGCCTGAGGATACCCATGATGAGGAAGAGGATAACTATGGTACAGATACCGATGATGATTCTGAAAGATATGATGACCCTGAAAAATATGAGGATGCTGAAAAATATGATGACAATGATATGGAGCATGAAGCTTATAGAGAGGAGGATCATGATGGCACTAGTGCTTCGTACAAATCTGACATCGATGATGAATTGGATTCATCAGGTTTGCCTGTCCTTATTTCTATAAATTCTCTGTCGTCAAATCTGCTTTTGAGCCTTCAGCTGTTTTTGGTTAGGCTAACTTGATGCCCAGTCTCTGACCCCAGTCTCTGATTTGTTGAACATTTGTTATTAGAGATGGCAACCACAAGTAATCCATCTTGGTTGGAGAAGATACAACAAACAGTGAGGAATATTCTGCAGGCTGTTAATTTGTTCCAACCTCCAGTAGACAAATCAGGTATGGATCAAACCTTTATGTTATATTATCGTTAGAATGGAAATTTATGCATGGAAATGTGTTATCTCTTTCTGTTTTGCATCTTTAGAGGCTGCTCGTGTCCAGAAGGAGTATAAAGAGTCTAGTGACAAGTTGTCTAAAATACAGTCAAGGATATCAAGTTTGACACAAAAGCTTCAGCATGATTTTGGTTGGTATAAGATGAACTTATGTTTGTTAATTCTTGCTCTGACATTTAATTCTTTACCTTGGCTTCCCTAAACTGATTTTGAGGTTTAATATCACAGGGCCAGAGAAGGAGTTCTACGCATTCTATGGTCAATGTTTTGAGAGCAAGCAGAACAAGTTACAATCTCTTATTGCTTTGACAATTCTCTCTGTTTTAGATTTTAGATCTTCCTGGCAATTGCAATTATCTTCAATTCTAATTGTCTTAGCTAATCTTGCTTCAGGTATGTTTACAAAGTGTGTCCATACAAAAAGGCTACCCAAGAGGAGGGCTACTCTACAACTCGTCTGGGGTAGGTGTCTTCTACCCCTTTTTTTTACTCTTTTCTATTAGTTGCATATATGGTTTACCTGTTGTCTTAGAAATTGAGGAAAACTAAGGTACCATTTTGGTGGTGAAAGGGGATTGAGCCATGTGACAAATACTTGATTCCTTTTCAGTTATGTTATCTATGTATGTGTTCATTAAGTCTAGTACCTATTGGATTTTATGATGTCCACATCATTTTTGCAACTTCTCTCTTCTGTCTGTGATTATTTAACTTAGTATTTTCTTTGCTGTCCGTTTCTTCCTGTTTTCCCCTATATAGGAGCTGGGATAGATTTGAGGACTCTTACCGCATAATGCTTTTTTCAAATGGCGATAAGTGTTGGAATGGGCCTGATAGAAGTATGAAGGTAATTATTTTATCTCTACTGCAGTTGGCCAATCTGTGATTTGACATGGCTCGGTGCAACTACTTATCTCTCAATTTTCTTTCTTAGGACTTGTAGTTGGTCAATTGTATACAATAGAAGCAGTTATTTTGTGCATGTGCTGTGGATACTTGTCACACATTCTGGATTTTGCATTTGAAGATTTGCAAATAAGATAATGTGGCCATTGAAATGAATTTGAAATAAAAGATAGATTTATTATATTCAAGATAGATTTAATATATTGAATTCTACATGTGTTGTTTTACAGGTCAAGCTTAGATGCGGGTTGAAAATCGAGGTTACTGATGTTGATGAACCAAGCCGCTGCGAGTAAGAATTCTCTCTCCCGCCCCTCCCCCCCTCTTCTCTATCCTGTGTGCACTCTTAACATCTAGTTTGTCATTGCAGATACGTGGCATTACTGTCTACCCCTGCTGTTTGCCTAGAAGAAAAGCTTCAGGTAATTTTTCTGGTTTTCTAAAATTTGCAGTGTTAACCTCTTGTCTCTTGCCTTTGATTTTCTAATCAGATTTGCTAAATTGTGATATATGATAGGATCTACAACATAAACTAGAAGCAATGAACAAGGAGCAACCGCATCGCCATGACGAACTTTAAAAATATCTTGATGAATTTACCCAAAATGCTCTAGAGGATGCACATTGCTTGAACTAATCACACCGGTCAAACATTCTAATGTTCAATCATCAAAGCTGAAGAGATAGTGTGTTCCATTCTCTTTGGGAAGGAAGTCTAAAGAATTTCAAGGAATATTTGAAGCGTCATCATGAAATTTTTACATTCTAGAGACCGCACTTCATATTGGAGTTGTAGTAGGTGGATTGAGGCACAATTGTCACAAACTCGGCTCAGCTTAACTGATTTTTATATCGTTCTTCATGTTACACCTTTTGTTTTGGATTAAGTTTAGAGAAATTATAATATTTCTAATACAAGAACATTATTGAGAGCTGACAAGATTTTCATATTGCTCTATGGTTCTTTTGATGCCAGCTTGAATTCTGAACCCACCTAGAAAAAAAAATTGAGGAAGAACTGACCATTGTTATGCTATAGTTCCTCAAAAAGTCCCTCTGACTTAAAATCTTTAAACTTGGTTTTTTCTTCATTTTCTTGTTTATTTGATGTAAATTAAAGTGAACATGTGATACATGCTAGACAATAATTGTTGTCAAGAGAATCCTGAACGGTCCATCAACTTTGACTATTTGTTTTATGCAGAAGATCACGTGGTAATGCTTTTCCTATTATAGCTTGCTAAACATGTGATGTGAATGTAGAAACTCGGCCGGATCTTCTGTTAGGCGATTCCATTTTGTTTTCAAGACAGTCAACCAAGTCCGGCAGTAGTTTGTTCACAGTAATGACTAGCTTTTGTGTTCTTTTTTCTAGCTTCCATGTTGCGGCAGGAAAATGCTGCCAGGCGCTTTTTATAATTTTCCTGCAGCATTACTTACAAATCTAGGTGTCCGGGCAAAGTTCTCTTAGAGACTTTGATACATGAAAACCATCAACATAAAACATTGTGCTTTGAGCTAGCATGGAAAGTAATTCTGAATGTAGCACTTTTGTTGAAATGAGTGAATGGTTTTCATTATTACTTCAAACCAGTGGGTTCTCGCCAGTAGATTTCTTTACCGAGAGGAAAGCCAGATATCATAAACCATGTAAAACAGAACGTGCACGGCAAAATGTTACTAGTTTTAGCTTTCACGTTACAAGCAAGAAACATTACTACGGCTAAATGAAGACCCAAAAAAAACAAAAAAGAGGAGGGAGGGGTGTGGTGGTGCTGAAAACTGACTCAAAAGTGGGGGTCCAAAAGCCGAATAATGCCTACAAGTCGAAGAAGAAAGCATGTAGCAACAAATGGAAGTTAGTGTCACATCTTGACTCCCACAAAACATTTTCATATTGTCAAGAAGGGTTACATAATGTTTTTCTTTCATTTTCACTTGCACCAAATCCAAATCCAATGTCAGCAGAGTACATTTCAGAAACAGAGGCCCCCATTGAAATCCCATTTCAGATTTCTTCTAGAACAGAAGAAACAACCCCCTTTTACATAGGAGAATATTCCAATAATATCTTACTTCATTGTTGATCAGACTGTTAAAATCTCTAGCCAAAGTTTATGACCATTTTATAACACATGAATCTACCCTATTCCCTATATTTGATATGAAACAACAATTTTAAAGTGAATTAAGCAAGCATTGTTTTACAAATTTGCACTAAATTCGCTTGTTTAGAAGGAAGTATGAATGTGGCAAAGTGACAATAAACCCAACGCATCACATTCCAATGTGCTGGTTCCCCAAGAAACAAACAACATTTAGTATTACCTTTTATTGGTCGCTCTCTCCTGCCCATTTTTATTCAGTCTTCCCTCCCCTCCCCTGCCTAAGCTGTTGCTTTTTCTCAGTCTTCACTTCACTCGCTTTTTCCTCCAACTCCCCATCGGGGCTTTTCTTTTTCATTCCAAAATCTCCCCAACAACTGTCTAAAGTTTCCAACTTTCCTTCAAACAAATGGAAAACGGAGGCATCTCAACGTCTGAGAAGAAACCAAAGACGAAAATCGTCTGTACTTTGGGACCCGCCTCAAGATCGGTTCCGATGGTAGTAAAATTACTCAGAGCTGGCATGAACGTCGCTCGTTTCAACTTCTCTCATGGATCTCATGAGTATCATCAAGAAACGCTTGATAATCTCAGAACTGCCATGGTCAACACTGGTCTTCTCTGTGCAGTCATGCTTGACACCAAGGTATATTTTCTTTCGGTCTTGTTTGTATTTTTGCGTCTGGGCGTGTCCTTGTTTCTGCTTGATTTGGGATTGGTGACGTCTGATCCAGGTTTTTTCGAGGCTCTCGTGTGGTTTGGTTTTGTTCGTCTATTTTGGTGTATGGGTTGTTTTTATTGGCCATTTTCTAAATCTCGGATGTATTATATTTACACGATTTTAACCAATGATGAGGTTCTTAGTTGATATAGTTGGTTCTCTCGTTTTCCTCTTTGAAGTCAGAATGTGTCTTTTTTCTATTCTATTGCAAAAATGAAGCCGCAGACATGACCATCCTTGGTAGATTTGAGGATTTTCTTAATTGTTTATTTGACATGCGATCTCACAGGGTCCGGAGATTCGAACTGGATTCTTGAAACATGGAAAACCCATCCAACTGAAACAAGGTCAAGAAATCACCATAAGCACTGACTACAGCATAAAGGGTGATGAGAACACAATTTGCATGAGCTATAAAAAGTTGGCTGTGCATGTCAAGCCAGGGAGTGTGATACTCTGTGCAGATGGCACAATCACGTTTACTGTTCTATCCTGTGATGTGGAAGCGGGTTTGGTTAAATGCCGTTGTGAGAACTCTGCTACGCTTGGCGAGAGGAAGAATGTTAATCTCCCTGGGGTTGTAGTGGATCTCCCAACCTTAACTGAGAAAGACAAAGAGGATATCTTGAAGTGGGGAATCCCTAATCAAATTGACATGATTGCTCTGTCTTTTGTTCGTAAAGGGTCTGATCTTGTTGCGGTTCGAAAGCTTCTTGGAGAGCATGCTAAAAATATCATGCTCATGTCAAAGGTATGTGATTACCGCGTATTTAAAATACAGGTCTTGTTTCTGTAGATAAATCAGAACCTAATTTTGACTTGGATGATTGGGAAGGAAGAATTTCTGTTAGTTGATTGACATCTAGAATATTGCAATGTGTGCATTATCTGTATTTACGGTCAATTATTACCATTATGAATTTAAAGGAATTCTCATGCTTGTTATCTTGTTCCTACTTGAAATTTATTTTGATAGGTTGAGAATCAGGAAGGAGTGGCAAATTTTGATGACATCCTTGCAAATTCAGATGCATTTATGGTGGCCCGAGGCGACCTTGGGATGGAGATTCCAATTGAAAAGATATTTCTGGCACAGAAAGTGATGATCTACAAGTGCAACATCCAAGGAAAACCTGTTGTGACGGCAACACAGATGTTGGAGTCCATGATCAAGTCCCCCCGGCCAACTAGAGCTGAGGCCACTGATGTTGCCAATGCTGTTCTTGATGGCACAGATTGTGTGATGCTTAGTGGTGAAACAGCTGCTGGAGCTTATCCGGAGTTGGCAGTTCGTACCATGGCTAAAATATGCGTAGAAGCTGAAAGCACGCTCGATAATGGAGACGTTTTCAAGAGGATTATGGAACACTCGCCGGTGCCCATGAGCCCATTGGAAAGTCTCGCCTCATCTGCTGTTAGAACAGCCAATTCTGCAAAGGCAGCTCTTATATTGGTCCTAACGCGGGGAGGGAGTACCGCTAAACTGGTAGCTAAGTACAGGCCTGGCATGCCTATTCTCTCTGTTGTTGTCCCTGAGATCAAGACTGATTCCTTTGATTGGTTATGTAGTAATGAAGCTCCGGCAAGGCATAGCCTAATAGTTCGAGGGCTAGTTCCGCTTTTGTATGCAGGATCTGCTAGAGCTTCTCATGCAGAGACAACTGAAGAATCACTGGAGTTTGCTGTTGAGCATGCCAAGGCAAGAGGACTCTGCAAGAAAGGAGATTCAGTTGTGGCTCTTCACCGCGTTGGTACTGCATCAATAATCAAAATCTTGACTGTGAACTGATGTTCGACGTGTGGGACGGCCACGATTTTTTCGTTACCATTCCTCTTTGATTTGGGCCTTCATATCTTTTGGTGGGAGGTTTTTCTTCCCGGAGGGAAAATGCTGCTTTGTTTCATCATCAGCTGCTTACTTCGTTTCTGCATTTTGCCCCGATAAACTTTGATACATTATTAAAACATCGTGACAAGAAACGTGAATTTGGGTTAGATCTATGTATGCTTCGGAAAAGTTCATGTGCTCTGCTGTTTGCTTATGTAGTTGGCGCCTAGTGAAGTCATGATTTGCTTGGTGATATAATCCTTCTCTCTCTAAATGAATAATGCATTATGCACATTTCGTATTGCATTTGGCAATATTCCAGCTTTTGCAGAAACTTCACTCATGAAGCATCTAGAAAGTAGTACATACCTGCACCTGAAAAAAGGGATATTTTTCCACAAATCATGCTTTCCACTCCGCCAATTGTCAACTGAAGAGTTTACACTACGGTATAAATGTCTCAAATTCACGGAGAGACATTTCGCATTGTTTTGGCATATGATTGGAGGATGGCAGTTCGCTCAGGCCAGATATTATGACAGGCCGTACATACTACAAAGAAGCCTCCTTTGTTTATTTTATTGTTCCCTACGCGATCAACAAAGGGGTATATTATTATAAACGGTCAAAGGCTTTTCCAATGAAATCACACCGCCAATGAAAGAATATTTATTTATTTCGTTAAGCCACACAGCCTGACAGAATTCAAACCTCGGCATCTTGCAGCTTGTACTGTGTATGTACTGTGTATGTTCGTGTGAGAGTCAAGCACCAAATGGGGTATTTTCAGATCAATAATATCCCAAATATTATTTATTTAAAATAAAAAATTTATGACAAGATTTAGAATATGTAGCGCTACTTTTTTCAAACTGATCTTAAAAATGAGCATAGTCCATTTCAAATGCCTTTGCCTACCATCTAAATTCAAACAAGCACAAAATGCATCCATCATTGCCAATATAGTACTGTTGAATTTTTCAAAGCAAGTAGGGAAAAAGAGAGCATGCAAACGAAAGAAATTGAAAACGATATAGTAGTTGTAGCAGATTGTTTTTTCCTCCAAGGCAACAACAACGTACATAAATCACACAGCATAATATGCTCTTCCATACTCCCGAGATTTAAATTTGGAAAGTAAGATTAACTATGTACACAGATGACTCAACATTAGAACAGACGACAACAATTTAACAATATCATAACATACTCAAATCTCATTAGCTTGGGATGCATTTCCGTATTGAGAACCTGAGCTCGAGATTGAATTGTTTTCACCAGACACAGAATTTAAGGAGACCTAACCATTAAAAGGCCAACGAAGTGAAAACCTTCTCCTGCCTTCATTTCTCCCTTCACTATCACCCTCTTCACCGTTCACACCATGGCTGCTGCCATTGATAGCATGAGAATGAGCATGAACACCACTGTTTTGCTCATTCTCATTTTGGTTACTGCTACTATAATTCCTAGACCTTTCAGACTCGAACTTGGATTCATCAGCAGGCAATTGATACCTACAAACTGGACAAGAACTATGAAGTTCCAACCAGGGCAATATACACTCACTATGAAACTTATGCTTACAAGGCATTTCTTTTGCTTCGGTATCAATCTCAAAATCATCCAAACAAACTGAACACTGCAATGTCTCCTCAATTTTCACACTCGGCATTGCTTCAACTGCCTCCTTCTGTGCTGGTGGTGTACCATATCTATTTGGATCATTTTCAACCAAATGTTGCAACAAGAAGTCCAAACCAGGACCAATGAAATAATCACCTAGCGACCCAATCAGGGTATGATTATGATTTGGGTTGTGACCATCATAAGAATCTTGAACAGTGATAGTTTGATGAAAAGGATTGATCAAAATCACACGCTCATGCTCTCTTTCCCCATTGTTACTACTATCTCTTTCCCTATCCATATTCCTATCCCCATTGTTGTTATCGTTATTCTCAATTTCAGATTGCAAACCAGCTTGAATTCCTTGCAACAACTGCAAAATAGCAGCTGAACTTGTCCTCCTCCTCCTCCGCCTTGAAATAATGGATTCAATTTCTCCCCCCAATTCATCATTATTGTCATCATTGTTATCATCCTCCTCAAAGTCTGCTCTCCTAAATCTTCTACCGTTTGTATGTGGATTACCCATCATACCTAACAAGATAGGTCCCCAAAGGGAGAGGGCACCGGAATCAGGGATTTGCCCTTGATTGGAGTTATTCGAATCATTTTCCATTTCTTCAACAAATCCACTTTCACAAAATGGACATTTGATCTCCATTTCCATGATTGGATTCACAATTTGAGAACACCTATGACACCAATATCTTGAAACTGCCATTCCATCATCCATTTCTCCTGTATGTATTATCGGTCAAAATTAAAAGCAACAGCATCAACACAAATCAAAACACCACCTTTCCCACATCAAGATCAACATGAACAAGTGTAAGATTCAACTTTCTTCAAAATTTTAACAGATCTACCTCATCAATACCCTTTCAACAGAAAAATTCCCAAAAGAAAACAACCCATTCACAGAAAAATCCAGACAGAAAAATCCTAAAACTCAACAGACAAGAACATCAAATAATCATATAAAATCAAATTATTTAAAGAAAAGAGAGAAAATTTGGTCATCTTACCGGGAACTCTGAAGGAAAAACGGCACCACTCAGCTAATGATACGACCCCCAACTCGCAAATCTAACAAAACCGCCTTTCCCTAACTAATTTTAAGGAAATGAAACTTTAATTATATACGGTAACCAGAAAATTAATTAATAAAAAGTAGGTGAGATTTTAAAATTAGTCAAAAATGGAATATTAACTCAGCAGAAGAACCTCGAAACATCACAAATAATAACGAACGATTAACTTGCACATGAATACAATAATCTTCAAATTTGATACACCATTTAAAATTAAAAATAATTAAAAATATCTAATTGATAGTCTGCCAAACGGCCCTTAAACACGTACCGGGATTCTCGAGAAAAATCAGCCAAACAGACACGGGAAGGATTTGTTGATTCTGCGTGTTTACAGAAAATGGAAATCTTTTTCAATTAATGACGACAAAGATAAAAAGAAAAATTCCTGGCGCAAGTCAAACCCAACCGCGTGCTCTCTTTTTCGTATTTTTATTTAATTATTGTTAATAAATTAAAAGAATTATTATCAACAAGCTCCCTTATTATTTACATTTTCTTGAAATTAGCAACTAATTTGTATATATGTATCAAAGAGGTCCCAAATCTTATACAAAAGATCAAAGAGGCTGTTTTGGTCATTTTACAAAGGCTAGGAACCTATTTGTATAAATGGACAAACTATGTACCTTTTGAAGACAGGGAATAGTTAGGGATTTAATAATAAAATTTCATAAATTAAATTGTAGGTTTGACAAAGTGATTACGCGTTGTGAGGTGGCGGAGTGTAACTGGTTTTGTCTTCAAGAAATGAATCATTATGATTATATATATATATATATATGTATACGTATATGCTCCGCTCCGTCCTGCTTATAAACAGGCCGGGCCGAAATAAAGGAGGGGGTGGCAGTATTGACACGTCAGCTTAAAGAATTACAGCCACAATCTCGAATTCGAAGGCTGTAGCTGTGCAGTCCAAAACGCCCTTTTGCGATTGCTTTAGTCGACAATCATGTCACTTTTTAACTTTTTCTCTAAGGACGTAAATAATGTATGCTTGGAATTTGATTATTATGTCTTTCTTCATGATCAGATTAAAGATAGGTACGTTGTTGTTGGTTAGTACGGGTCTAACGAGGAGGAGAAGAACCTACTGCAGAAGCAGCATCGTTCTACTGAAATATGACGTCAAGTCGTCGACGCAGCAGATAAGTAGATTGCCGATATTTAAAATATAAATAATACTACAACAGATAAGTAGATGGTTGCCTACTCTCCGCAAGTGATTATTTGCAATTCTGTGTTTTGTGTTTGGCTGAATGGGAGTGCTTGACAAAGAGTAAGAATTTCTGTTTGGCTGAGAGAGAGAGAGAGAGAGAGAGAGAGAGGATGTTTGATTAATGTAACGGTGACAGTTATTTTATGGTGTGCTGTATGATCAAAAGAAATTGAGAGGGCAGAAACAGGATATTCCTGACTAGCTAGCTAGATTTTTAGCCGTCTTCAACAACAACATCCCATGAAATAAATAAATTTGGTATGGTAGAAGACACAGCAACTGCAAGTCATGATGAGAGACTAAATATTCATAAATATATACATTTAGTTTTTAAGAATCTAAACACCAACAACTAAGAGAATACGTATTTTCATTTTAATCGAGATGTTGACAACAATTGTAAGTAGCAATGAAATGAATCAAAATATCAACTCAAATAAACTATTTTAGTTTGCTTGTTTTTAAAACACAGCAATGAAGGCTTTTAGCATAGAAGAATGCATAATCCGAAGATAAAAAAGAAAAACCCAAAAAGAACCTATGGCCCTATGCTTTGCATGCCACACTTCGACGACTATCTACAATGAATGAGCCCATACAATCGAATGTGTCTAACCTCAGCCACATACATGGCAGAGATCCTCATTCCAAGTTCAGAAAAAATTGGACAAGATCACGGCCTTCTGAGCGTAATATCACATGATATTTCAATTCTCAGCAGAAATAATCCTTGGACTTCATTCTACTACTTGTAAAATCAATCAAACATATGCCCTTCTTTTTTAACTTTTCATTCCCAGCTATTGTCTTACCAAATGATGCCAAAATATGAGGAACTGTACAAGAATCCAATCTGGCCGCATCACTGATAAACCTCAAACCAATCTGGGGAAACGAAGCCAGCCAAGTCAAAACCAATCTTCCATGTATGCCGTAACCAAAATTCAAACTTTCTGTGACTTGCCTATTGCTTTCTCCTCCTGCAAGCAGTCGAACCAGTAAGAGGAATGATGCCACATCCAACTAGGAAAATAAACAGAATTACTTGTGAACAGAAATCCATACATATCAGCACACAGTTACTGCTAATATCATGGTGAGCTATTTACCCAATCAGATATTAGGAAACGAACCTCTAGTCGCTGCAAATGGAACAAAGAAGTGCACCTTATGGCAACAAAAATTGACTGTACAGATGACTCTTTAAGTTATCTTATGTGAAAATGAGAAAATGAGTTACAGAGTGTATTCTACCCAACAAATGAACTCCTGATATTGTCTAATTAAAGTCTGTAGTAAATGCCCTGAAGCAGATGATATCTAATAAGGTCCCCAAAATCAATTTGATTCACAAGCAAAGGTGTTTCTTTAATTACACAGTCAGAGGATTTTAGTTTTTAGTCAATTCAATTGCTTAGGCATTTGTTCAGATATCAAATAGTTACTAGGAAATCTTACTTTTGTCAATTGCAAAGACTTTTTATTTTCCCTTGCTAAATTAGGCGCAAGCATTGCCATTACAAAGACAATTCAAGCTGAGAGAGTAACAAAATATATATCTGTCTATATATTTATATATTCGTAATAGCAAAATCCTCTTAAATGATTTTTTAGGTGATGCTCCTAGAAGGGTCTCAAAGGAATTTGAGGTATTGTATCTTATACTCTTTCTAATATTTCCATTTTTGCATTACTTCTGTAATTCCATCCTATTTCATGTTAAAATTTTCCTTCTATAAATTCAATTGAACCCAAAATCAATAATGATCAAGAACAACAAAAATAGTCTTACTAATTGTTCTGTAGTTCACAGTAGTAATCACAGATGCTCATAGACTTTACCAAAAGAGACTCTGTTTTACCTTGTTTACTTCTGCCCACCAAACTTAATTATCAAATTCAAGGGTTGTCTTATAACAATTTTGCTATCAAGGTAGATTTTCCTGATTTAAATCACTATGTCAAACCAAGTAGAAGGTTGTGGGAGAATGTTCATGAAAAATTCACACAAAAAGCAAGGACAACGTATGCTCACTTGATAAAAATGTTAGAGAACAATCAAGGAAAATGGCCGTCAGATAACGAAGGCAAAAGCGATCAAAAAGAAAAATTTATGAACATTGTTCATAAACAACACAATAATCTTGTTATAAGAAATTACAATTGGGAAAGAGTTGTAGCAAGGTTTGGCAAACTCTAAAAAGTTTTGAATCAGAAACTTTAGTCTAGCATCTTCTATTTTAGGCTAAACCTAATTATCACATTGAAGAGAATTACTCTATAATTACCATTTGAAGCTTTATTTAGTTGGTGTAAAAAATCAAATTGCTTGGTAGTCACCAAAAAGACCATAATAAATGTAAAAGAACATATTGATAGATATTTACATCTATAGATTGAAAAGATGTGCCAATGGATGCCTTAGTTTGGGAAGCTTCAGCACCAGAGGTAGACCCATCACCACCAATAACATCACTGATACCCTACAAACAAAAAACAATAGTGGAAACAAATTGATGTACAATCTTGGGTTGCATAAAACATCTAAAAGTTGCAAAGATCACTTAGCTTCTAACATATTTTCAATCTTCAGTTCCAAAACCACAGTGTACACCATATGAAGACATAATGACTCTAACCTCCAACTTCAAAATCCAACATATACATGTTCCTAGTTTACAGATGATTTTAAGTAATCCATATAAAATAATAGTATTCATCTTCAATTCCTGGGGCACAGCCTTTGAAGAGTCAAATAGTTCAAGCCTGGTACCTCAATGGAAATAGAAGAATAATATACACCTATGCAGCAGTATATGAATTTCTAAAACAGTCTAGCCCAAGTACGCAGAATTGCAGCATTGGAAGTTCACTATTTATCACAATTGTATTTCCTATCCAAAAATAACAATTGATATAAATTATATCTTCAGTAAACAAGAACAACATATTCCATCGAAAAGCACAAAAACTGAACAAAAAAGAAATTGAGAAACTTGCAAAGAGAATGCAAGTTAAAGAAATAACATACCACTAAAGAAAACTTATTGTCTTGACCATCTTCAAAGAGAGGAGTAATAAGCAGGGTCATAAATGGATCCTCCTAAAACATCATCAGATTCCGAACATGTTCTTCCCACAGCAGCAGGACTGGCCGTGGGACTCAAAAACTATTCCTTAAGTCAAAATCAGTTTCTCTAGGAGCTGTAGAATCAACATAAGATAAACCCAATCTGTAAATCTGAATCCACAAAAACGACGATGATAACCTCACCGAAAACCCTATAATCTGCATAGCCAGTGTGAGTCTAACGGAAAAGATGAAAAAGACTCCATAATTGTCGGTCGAAATACTAAAGATTTCTTGCGTGCAGAGAATGAACCAAGAAATATCGAGCAAAGTCTCGCGGAATAAAGATCGGCGTAAGTTCGACCGAGACTTTGACTGCTACTCTCGATAGCTACAAGCGCAAATAACGCTATGGCATAATTAATCAATAATACTCCATTGTATAATGCTCCAAGCGATCCAATCAACGCACAACCTATCTAATTATCAGAATAAAAATTGAAATAAAAATTAGAAAAAATGGAAAATTTGATGTTTATTAGTCAGTGTGAAAAGGATTTAAATAGAAGTGAAAGCAACGAACGAGCTTGGACGTAAATGAGGACGACGGCGATGCGCTGAAGACGATCGTAATCGCGAATGAAATCCAGGACTTCATCTCGGATTGTGAACGTAAACGATGAACAACAGCAGCAGCAACAACAGCTACGCATCCTAAAAGAAATCTACCAGATGGCTTTCTCGAAGAAGCAATGTAGAGATGGGATGGCGAACATGGTTTAAGGGGAAGAACATGCGGAAGCTTTTTGGCTGATTACGATACAAGTTTTGTTGCTTTAACTTTGGAAGGAGAGGATGAACATAAGAAGAAGAAAACGAAGAAGAGAGGAGGGCGGTGGTAAAACGAAACGAAACGAATGGTGTTGTTGTTAGGAAAGGAAGGGCCACGTGGAGATCACGTGATATGAACTTAAAGTGACTGTTTTTCGCGAAATTCTGACTGTTAGGAGGAGGTGGGAATGCGAAAACCCAGTTGATCCATCTGATCCACTTGACCATGACTGAGAAGATGAACTCTGTACGCCAGCTGATCCAAAATTTCCTTGCAATTCCTTACTGAACTCGAAGCTTTTTGATAGATCCTTATGATTTGAAAGGCTTGGTACATTAGTTGGAAATTTCCCTACAAATGCAGCGCTTCCTAATCCAAAACCCGCAATGTTTTGAGTTCCTGTATTACTGGTATCCCTTGCAGCATAACCAGGTCCCTCAGGTAGAGATGCATTGGAAGATAATTGTCCAAAATTTGTGCTTTGCTTCACAAAATGCTGTATTTGTTGCTTGTCTTTAGCTTCCAATCCCTAATTGTTAGAAATGAATGTTGAACTCTGAAACTTGTCAAAATTCATCAGGTTGTTTTTGGTAGTTGTTTCACTGCCATCCATTGTGTTAAGTTCCTTGAACTTCACATCCTGCCCTCAATATTGGAAACTACGGGTTCTATCTTTTGTTCTCCCAATGCCTGATTGTTAGAGTTAGAATCAGATGTTGAACTCTCATACTTGTCAAAAAGCTTCAGGTTGTTTTTGGTAGTCATTTCACCACTATCAATCATGTTCAGTTCCTTAAACAGCTTGTGACTTAATATCGGAAACAACTTGTTCTATCTTTTGTTCCTCCATTCCAGAAGAAACTTTAGGTAGATCCCTATCTATAGGTACCACAGCAGGAATATCTTCTTCCTCATCAACCAGGCTGCTCTGTCCCATCAACAAATGACTGAGATGTGTGCTACTCAACAAATGATCATATGATGATTCAAAACAAGAAGAGATCGGAATAAAACTGCAGAGAACTACCTATCAACATGGAACATATTAAGTAATACATACAAGAATACAATATGGTGCTTCAACTCCAAGTTGGACTTTGACTTTTCCATATAGGGAAACTTCATCAATGCAGCGTTCCATGATCAAATTATCATGGCCATTATGTGAAACAAAACCCATTTACACACGTGTGCGTTAAATCAGAGTAAGAAAATCTAAATTAAGCATAAACTAACTAGAATCAATCAATATAAAGTACTATAAATACATTTTTTTAAAAAATGATAGAATTGCTCTATGGTTGAAATTTAAGCCATACACCCAATTCTATATTCTAATTAGTGGTGAGAAAATTGGGGTTTGGATTGGTTGTAGTTTGAAATCCAAAGTCGTTGGTTATAATGGAAGACAAATTGAACCAATCTAAACTAATAATTATTGATTTAGGTTTAAGCTAAAAATACTAATTTAATATAAGGTTCAAATTTATTTTTCAATTTTATATGTTATAAATTCAAAAATAAAATTATTTTTTAAAATTTTATGTTAATTCAATTTAAATAAGTCATTATTTATAAATTAAAATTATGAAAACAAAATATAAAATATAAATTTTCAAATAATAAAGTTAGCTCAAATTTTTTAATTTGGACCAAATCCAAACTAAAAACCAATCCAATATTTATTGATTTTATTTTCTTCAAACTGAAGCCGATCTAATAATTTCTCAAACTAATGCAAACTATTAGTTTGGTTTTGATTAATTCGGTTCTAAAATATTCACCCCTAATTCTAACGCAGATTTACTATCTTAAAGGGTACCTAAAACATCCATTGATATCCCCCTAAACAAATTCAAACTCAGCTGTTACAATTTTATATATGAGCCCCAAATCAATTGCAAAGATAAGTAGTCATGATGATCTTTCAAGTTGGCAGCATCTAAAGCCTACATTTGATTCCCAGGGCCCAGGTCCTTTAACCTTTTCAGCGCACAATGTAGACCATTTTGATGCCACTAGAGATGCATGAAAAGATATTCTATCTCTGTTGCATCTTCATGAAAACAAACAAGTCAGCTAGCAGTTGCATTAAGTCCCAAATGCAAGTTTAATCTCATTGAAGCTCAATCCTTGGGAGCCAATTATCTCGATCAACATCAAAAACTGCAACGTCATTCTTTTTATCACCCAGTGACCAACCAAGCAACCCGATATGCTGATCCCTGTTCTTCCTATTAATAGTAATTGCAAGCCCACTGAAATTAAAAACAGAAACAGAATTAATTTATCAACCACTATAACATGCAAAACTAAACAATCTGAATGCGGAGGGAACGGAAATTTAGGAATTTCATAAGAAATAATTTCAAGGCCGTCCAAAAAGAGGCATATAGTGCACTACCAAGAGTATGAGTTCACACAAATTTAACTGACAGTCCAATATAAGTACGGATGTAAATTCTTAACTATTTAAGTCAAAATGCACTACTTGGGAAAATTACAAACTTAAAAAAAAATAGTCCGTCAAGCAAAGCAAAATACTTGAAACGTCCAACAATAGTGTGTACATGAAAACAAGCAATGACTACGCTCCAGATGCAAGTAATGACCGAAAACTTGTGAATTATTATTTCATGGGAAGAACAGATTAGAATACTTCAAGTTTCACCAAGCTCTAACCTGAAGCATATAGAAGAGATATTTAAAGGTGCAAACTGTTTACTTAAAATGACATGAGATGAGAGCAGCATTATCTGTGCTGTAGATTCATAATTAAACCTCACTACCAGGAGTGAAACTGCTTTTTTTTTAACTGTGTTTTGTTGCCAAGCATAGATCAGATATCTAGTTCAAATTCTCATAAATTCCCTCTTCTCTAAGTAATAACTGTGTTTTCTTTGCAAAAACATGGATTATATGTTAAGCCCAAATTATCACAAGTGGTTAACATAGTTCAAATAATTGAACTGCTTCGATGGTCAACTTAAATAAGTTCAGCATTCGTGAACGGTGAAGAAAACAATGTTAAAAGTTAAGAAACAGAAAGAAATAAAATAGAAAAAAGAACTTTATGGATGTAAAGTTAACATCAGAACATCCTCAAGTCAATTGAAAGCATCCTACAATGATGCAATCATGCCGAACCCAGATGTAATTATTCAATAAATACTTTAGTTTCAGTAGTTGAAAATGCAGAAACTTTTAGATAGAAAACGAATTAAGCAACTTATTTCAATTATATTCATTCAAGCATAATAATATCATTTACACTAAACCTTTTTTTTTCGGCGTTTAAAATTTGAAAATTGAATATCATATCACTTACCAACATCTTTCTCTATCCCTCTACCGTGCTTCAATATCCATAAGAAACCCCGATAAAATACAGTTTACATAAAATTTCCTATTAACTCCGTTATTTACTTGTACAGCATTTGATGGAATAATAAACAAACAAAACTAAGAAATAAGCATTAGACAAGATATGCATTCCAGAAGCAGAGTAAAAATCATCCATGTATAAAAGGAAACTCCTTTCCGTCTATATTGGAATGAAATCAAAGAATGCAGAATCAGAGTAAAATTCAACAATGTTACATTTTATATTGCAGTTTACATCAGCATCATCAATCCATGACTTGAATGACAGTGATATGCACAACCTTTGCTTCAATTTAGATGTCAAAATGCTTGTAGTGTATATATATAACAAAATATCAAGAAAAGCACAAAAACATGGAAACGAAATTAGGAACATTTAAATTAGATTTAAACTTTGAATACACCGCAATCCAAACGACGTCTTGCAGTTACGAATCTGGGTATAATATTTAAATTAAAGATAAATTTTTGACCTATAAACGTATTTCAAAAAAATATCTAAAATATAAGAGATTAAACACCATAAGAAAGATTATTTTTGATAAATTCAGTTTGTTCTCAAAAAATAAATAAGCTCACAAAAGTAAATTCTTTACAATTAAATATCTACACTCCTTTTTTAATATTTATAAGTATATTTATATAATACTTTAACAAAAATAAAACAAACCTTAATAAAATAATTTATCTAAAACATATTAGATATTTACTTGCTTGAGCTTAATTTAATAAGCTAATTAAATTAAAATACGTCTAATTTGATCCTAGAAATAATGTTTTTAATCAATTACATGATAAAAATAATATAACAAAAATTTTTCTATGTTTTGAACTCAAAATAAGAAGTTCATTCCTTATTACAACTTAAATAAAACTAAACTAGTTAATTATGAATTTTGTGCATAGTTAGTTTTTAGTCACTTTTAAAATTTTGTTTAATGCTTCTAAACATCTCCTTGATATGTTTAAATCATATTTATATGACTTTGATCATGTTCCAAACCTAATGTTTTAATGAAATTTTCAGGTAAGCTTTACTTCCTTTAAGTATCTTTAATAAGCGCATTCAAAATTGCCTTTATTTTCTTTGCTTTTGCTTCTATAATTGAACCTCTATAAATATATAAAAAAAAATCTTAAAATATGTTAGAATGCATGCTATTATCTTTGATGCTTGCATTTTCATCATAAAGTGTATATTGTAATTTATTGAAAGAGTTTTAGTGACAAAAAGAACAAAGAAGCTCACATTCTTTTTTTCTTCAAAATCTCTGTAAACAAACAAACAATATCAAACTTTATCTACAATTACTGTGTTTATAAGCATCTGTGTAAAAAAGGATCGAATTGTTAGTATTTAACTCTATCTGATAATCATGCTCAACTACAATACCTTTAGCGCAATGTATTAGGTAATTAGCTAGCATATAACCACACATTCTGATTACTTGTTAGGGAAAGATTATGAGATAAGCAATTGACCATGTGATTCTGTAAAGATTATATTCATGTGGACTCATTTTACCAGGTCAATTAACCTGGGTGTTTTTTTATATTTTAAGGTGGGATGATCAGAAAGTAAAGTTAATTTTGTCAGATTTAAGACAACTACACTTCGGCATTGGCATAAAACTCTCCCAATATATCGGCTTTATTACATATAACTGAAGGAAAAAAAAATTGTCGAGAAAGCAATCAATGCTTGTTTATGTTGTAAAAGAATATTGTTCATCGTTATTGTCTTCGTATTCTACCTTTATTCTAATTCTTAATTTTATTTTATTTTTTTAATAAAATATAAATTTATTTATTAATATTATATATACATACACGTCATCAATCATAATTCATAATTGTTATGAAATACAATTATAATAATTAAATATAAATATATTAGTAGGTGATAAATGTTACATACAAACTTAAATGAATATGTTTGAAATATTTTAATTTTATGTTAGACACCGAAAAACAACAATCTTAAGTTAAATGGTAATCGAAAAAATTGTGATTGATTGGACATGACAATTAAAATTATGTTTTAATAAAATAGTTAAAGAATCTAATAAATTAATAACTGAGAATAAAATTTTAAAAATAGAGAATGAGCCGAGTAAAAGGACGAGGCAACCGGTCATTAATAAATTTGCATCCAAGATTTAAGTTAAATTATCGCTAAACTATGTACAAATAATCCAAGTTAGCCAGCTGGGAAACCTTGTTTTGTAGTTAGGTATATCTAGAAAGTTAACGAATGAAATTTTCGTTGACTGCGTATATAAATGAATGAAGATCAAACACAAAGAATAAAGGTTCATTTTACTCTCTATATCGAAGGGCTCGAGTAAACACAGAATCATTTTCGGGATATTATAACTAAATATAAGGCTCATTGCCACCTGAATAGCTTATATTATAATAAGTTGAAGAGAATTAATCACTCTTTGGCTCAAGCTTAGAGACCCATCAATAATATATATATAATATATACACGCGCGCGCGCGCACGTACGCGCACGAACACAGAATTAATCTTAATTAAATACACGTGGAAATGTACGTATAACCATCAAATTAACCCAAATCCTCAAAATCCCCTTGCTAAAGGCATTTTATCAAATTAGCTATATTGACTTTTCTTTTATCGTTTCAAATTCTTGCAAGCCATTCTTTAGAAATTAGGTGGAAAATTGATGCTAATCACTCTCAAGAAATGAATTAATATCTTCCCGTAATATATTTTCCTAAAGGATCCTTAATGTACTGGAAAAGCTGCAAGGGGTTAGCTAGGTTGCCAGCTAATTGAGGAATTTTATACACTTCATGTTGTTTCTGTGTGTATCCAAATGATCACTAGTCTTAGCTTTTGTGAAGATTTGTGACTACCCATCTATCAATATAGGGGAAATTAAGTATACTACATCCAGGATTATCGGCCATATTGCCGGTTGGTTTGAACTTTCAAAACAAGCAAAAGCGATATCTTGATTAGGTACATGCAGATCAGGTGGATCGATAATCGTTAGTATTTCACTGGCTTCGTGATAATGGGTGAGAATGGGATTAATTCATAGCATTTCTGAAATCAATTAGTAAATTAAACTAATCCTTATTGGTGCAACGAAGTTGTAAACTATTAAGACAGACCACTCATGCATCACTAGCATGCATGCATGCATACATGCTTCAATCAATTAGCTTGCTAGGTTAGCTTTAGCTAGACACACACACACATATATAGTTTTTCTTACTTAAATTTGATGCAATAAATCGTTGAATCATCAATATTTTAAACAAATACATGGGCTCAACAATATGATTTGAAATCTATCGATAACGCCGTGTTGGCCAACCTCCTCCAGCAACATTATTTTGTGGGTGATGATGATCATCTACTACGACCACTGGCTTTATCACACAGTACTGGTCGCTACTGCTCTTTGAACACGAACCAGCAATCTTCCCTCCTCTTGTACCTCCAATATCACATGAACTTCTCGCATTTTCCATCACTATGCTTCTCTCTATTTCATGTCTTTCAGCTCTCCTTCTCAGATTCTGCTTCTTCACAATACTACTATATTTCATTTTCTGACCATCACAAACTTTCCTAGAACTCCTCGCCACAACTGGAATGGCCTCAAGACCCATCAGCTTCGCTACAACTCCAGGTTTGCACCATACCACGCTCTCTCCTGCTAAAGTCTTAGGCATACAAAAACATTTCTCAAATTTTGAACCCAAATTAACATAGTCTTCATAATCAGTACACCCTACTGATTTTCTCCCATTCAAATTTTGGAACGAAGACCTATACATGGCATCCCTTCCATCTAGAGAAAACCTTGGATATTGATTCAATGCATTCCTTGCAGAACGTAATATATCAGAATTGTTCACGCATGACATTCTTCCACGAACATTGTACTTACGAAGCTTTTCTTGTTTGGCAATTTCTTCTTCTAGCTCGAGCTGCAATATCATCTCCTCTAACGCAGGCTGCCGTACTTGATCTTGTGGGGTGTTGTTATCGTGTTGGTTGAGTGTCGAGGTGGAGTTGTTGCCGTTGCAGAAGCTTCTGACGCCTTTCTTCATCTTCGCTCCCAGATAATTTTTAAAGAGAAAAAATGAGAGGTCTTTCATTTGGATATGGTGGTAGCTATCTTGCTAGCTTGAGGTGATCAAATATGGAAGATGAATAATAAGTCTGTGAATGCAGTAAATTGGGAGCGGATGGTAGGTTTAATATTTGGTATGGATTTGGTGGTTTAAATAACGATCACGTGAGAAGAGTGAATATGATCACAAGTGTCTTCACTTACATATCTCAAAAGCTAGATATATTTATCAAGATCAATTAAGCACAATGTAACTGAGGTTGATAATAATTAATGTCAAATTAATTGCATAAAGGGCACAACAGGCAAGAAAAGGGGCTACCGGTGCTAAATTTTTGGCAGTTGAGCTACAGTGAAACTTACTAGAAATAAAATTACTTGGATACAAAAAGAAAAAACTGAAATGGCATGAACCGTGGGAGAATGTCCATGAAAGATTAAACTAATTAAGATGGGCGTGGTTGGTTAAACTTGTTAAGTAAGAATTGGGTGTGGTTGGTGAATAAATATTGCTATTTGAATTTGGCCTTGCATGTAAATCGATCCGTCCATAAGCAATGATTCAGGATTGCATCTCTAAAATTTTTTTATTTTTATTACAAGAAACCCAATTAATTATATTATTTTCTTTTTTATGAACACAAATAACCTTAATTATGTGTAAATCATATATATTTTTGTGCAAATTTGTGGTTTTTTTTTAAACACTAATAATAACAAAGGTTTATTGAATTTAAAATTGAAAGACACTCCTTTATTATGAAAACGAAGAGATCATTTCTTTAGAAAATTACTTCTGATGTCGAGCTTTTATGCCAGTTGTATATTCTGAAAATTACTTTATAATTGATACTTTTTTAAGACCAATCAATAAGCTCACTTTGGGCTCAGTTTGTGTGTTGATGCCTTGAAGATCAGTGAATATTTTGAGCTGGGCCAGTAGAATTTATGGGTATGTTTGCGTGTTCAGACATTATCCACTAAAATATCAACTTGAGCTGGTCTAGTTTGCACGTTCAGTTTTGAGTATTCTGGGCTGAGCCAGTCAAGTTCAAAAGCAGGCCATCTGGCGTGTCCGAGACCTCTGGCTGGGCTTGCTGTTAAATGATGCGCATGCAACTGAACGCACCTCTTAGGCTTTCCACGGAATAAAGCCCGAGACAGAAATAATATCAATAACTGAATTAGATGGAACCGCAGGTTCTGGTGTCTTCCGTAGCGAAACGGGAATAGTCAAGTCCGTCGTCGTCGTGGTCGAAAGCCAAATTATTTATCTTTCTCTGCTTCTGACAATCTCTTCAGCACTGCTTCTTAAGGTAATTTTCTCTCTGCTTAAGATTTACTCCTAATTATTGTTTGATTCGTCAATCTAGTAATCATATCGCTGACTTGTCAGATTATATTAGATTAGATCAGAAGTAGTTGATTGTTTATTGCATTGAATTGATATGAAGGATGAAGATGAAGAACGGTTATGTTGTGGTAGCGTCGTTGTTATTATGGGAAGCTCTAAGCGCGATTGCGTTTGCTTCCCCTTCCAGCGTCCCTGCGTTTTTATGGTCTCCTTATCGCAATAAGTAAGCTTATTTCATTTCTTTTTTCATTACTTCATTAATTTTTCAGTGCCCTTGAGGAAGAGTTAGTGAATGAGTAATTGAATGAAATGAAATCACAGGTTGTCGTCAGATAATGCATTGAATTATCACACAATATCTCCACAGGATCTAGCCAAGAATGTTCTTACTCAAGGGGGCTGGTCAGATTTTTTGGTATTCATCATGTTTTATTGTTATCATTGATGTCCAGATATCCATTGATTTACTATTTTTTTAAATGTATTTTCAATTTTCTGTTTCTTTTAGTGTTCAGAGAAGCAATCACGTCAATCAATTGATGTGGCACTTGTTTTTGTTGGCAGAGAGGTAATCTTTTGCTTCATTTTTTGCCGCCTAATAAACAGTTGATATTGAGCTTCTTAGCAGTCTAAAGATCTGTTCTTATTAACTAAACAAGTGACTGGTAATACTCATATGATAGCTATTTCTCTAGTCTATCTTGTACCTTTATATTAATCGGATGTGGTTTTAACTGTTTTCCCTGGAACCAATACATTTAGGACTTGATGCCTAGTATCTAAGTTGCTGAATCATTGCCATTGTAATGCACTGCAATTCTCGTGCTATCATTATATGTTCAGGTTACTTATAACTTTTCTTTTTGTTATCAACAGCTGCAATCGTCTCATATTTCTGGGAACAAACATGCAGACCCAGCTTTGCTGGACTTGCTTAAGGTAAGTAGAGTCTAATACACTGCGTATAGTGAGATTTTCTGTGTTTAAACGTGTCGCTTGGGATTATGATGACCAAGTATCCGGTTTTTGGTAGTCTTAGTTTTCTTTGCTCTTTGACAGGTCGCTTTTACAAAGTCCAATTTTTCCATGGCATTTCCGTATGTTGTTGCTTCGTCTGGGGAGGAAACAATGGAGAGTTCATTGGTTTCAGGGTTTACAGAAACTTGTGGACATGATTTTGAAATCAGTAACGTTGCATTTTCAGAGTCTTGCACTGTAGAGGGTGAAAATTTTCTGAAGCTTGCTGACTTGCAGTCATTCCAAGTAAGCTATCATGTCATTTGCAGTTTGAACCTTGTTAGTTGATGCAACAATCTGGTGCATTTTTCTTGTGATTAATCTCTTTGTCATTTTTCTCGTAAATAATGATCAGGTTTATCTGCTTTCAAGGATGGAAAAGATGCGAAAGGACCGAACTGATTTGATTGTCTTTTGCCATGAAGGCACTCTATCTATGAAGCAACTTAACAAACCACGCCTTGAAAGTATGTTAGTACATGATTGCTGGAGGATAATTTTCTTTATGTGTGTTCACTGAAGTCATATTAATCTGAGAAATATTTATGTTAATGGCTATGGATTATATATGCAGGTGAGGTTATCTCTGAGCTAATTGATTCTGTGCAGCATTCTGGGGCAAAGTATACATTCCTTTATGTTTCAGATCCTTTTAGGTCTGTTCAGTATCCTTCTCATCGAGAACTAGAAAGGTTTCTTGCTGAAAGTGCTGTAGGAAATGGTTCAGCCAATTCTACTCGCTGCGATGAAGTTTGCCAATTTAAATCATTTCTTCTGGAGGGAATTTTTGTTGTAAGTTGCTGCCATGTTCATTCTTTTATATGCAATCTAAACTTGTTGTGGTTTGATTCTTGCATGTTCTACCAGGTACATTATATTCTTATTCTGTTTTAGCCATGCACAGTAGAGAAGATCTGTGCTTTAAAAGTATAGATGTATATGTTCAATCTTTATTATTTTTTTAATCTTTTATGAGTTATCCAGAGTCTGCTGGGCCCAGCACTTGTCGAATCTGTTGGTGGTGATGCGATCAGATGATCGGGGAGATTTTGTGCCCACTTTTGGGAAAGGCTAATTTGTGTTGTGACTATTTCAGCATCAATATCTCCTATATAGTTTCTGTTGCCCTGTGATTGCTGTTGGTTCTTCCTCCCTCTTCTCAAAGCAACCACCCCCCACATGCTGATCATGTACTCTCAATGTTCTCACATAGTTTTTGTATGATTTTCCTCAATGAGGTTCTTTCTTCACAGTGGAGGCATAATTAAATTAACTTTATGTATGCAGCTAGTAGCTTCTGCTTCCAGTCCCCTGGACTGATTAAAGTGAAAAATAATGGTTACGCTATTGTAAGCATATCAGAAAAACTGTTACTAGTTTGTCCTTAGAAAGGTAGATGCCCTCTCAGCCGACCAATTGGATTAAATCTGTGGGATATTATCTCATTCTGTGCAATTAGTTGATACTATTTTACATTTGAGTTGATATGTTCATTTTGCAAACCTTCTGCATAGAACCATAAGAACTAGGCATTGCTTTTTCATTTTGATATGTTCTCTTTAAGATATTCTTGTACTTTTCCTGTTTAACAATTTTTTGGTTGGTGTGGGTGAAAACAGTGTAATATGTGTTGGCTGCTCTGGTTGTTCAACTTATCTTTTTGCTATGCTTCTTTCTTTCTGTCTCTTACTGTTTACACTTTTTCGTCATTATGTGTATGGGATCCTCATATTTCTGTCTTGTATGATTTTTAGGGAATTGTTCTGCTTTTAATTTTAATATCGGGCCTTTGCTGTATGATGGGCATTGACACACCAACAAGATTTGAGGTGCCCCAAGAATCTTAAAGTTGTTTGTGAAAGACAATAGCTCAATATGTTGGGGTGCTGGATCTTTGGTTGTGGAGACTGGTGAAAGGTATCGGTTGTTTGTTATATATAGTTGCAGTGAGTAGAGATTTTATCTTGTAATATTTTTTCACTCTTTCCCAGTCACATTCTACTTTGTCATCAATAATTGAGAGATATTTTTATCAAAATGGCGTATTCATTAGTGCATCTCTTTGGTGTGCTTGCCTACCAGGGATTCCTATCTTGCCATGTTAGCATTTGTAGCACAATGGCTTCAACTAGCCATGTTGAGATGTAATTGTTTTCTTTAAAGATATCAGCTGGTTTGAGGCCGTTGTTTGAGTTGGGTATCAAGTTGATTTTGAAGGCCTATCGAAGTAATATATCACAGATGTCCAAAATGGGAGTTCCAAGAGAACAGTTTATTTGTTTGGACATGTTTCCCATATATTATTGCATCAAAATCAAAATGAGAAATGGTCTGTGTGCTTGGGATTGAGATGTTGAATTTGCTCCCTGCGCATTCTCGAGACATTGAGCGGCATCATAATCGCGTCATTTGTCCCGTTTCATTCTATGTCCCTTGTGGTTTTTATCACATTTTAACTTCATGACCAAAAACTTTATAACTGAAAGTTACAGGTATATATGACTAACAATGCGTGAATCTCTGTCCCATTGAATTGGAACACCTGAAAACTCCCAAATTTCCCAGCATTTTTGAACCCTAATTAACAGGTACGATGCAGAATGATAAAATTCCATGCATGTGTGTGCTAAATTAGCGAAAAGTCTGAATATCTAACCCAACAATTCAAATCACTCGTTCCAACGTTACCGGAGAGGGAATTCTAGGCTCTTCATTAGTAAGTGGTGGTGTTGTGGCTTTCTTAGTTGTTATTTTCTCACTCCTCACTGATGTTCCCATTATTTCTTGCTTTTTAATTTTAAAATTAAAATAGCTTTCAAACTATTGCGGCCTTTTACAGTCATCTGCAATCAGAGAGCCCTTGTGAGTAGGTCTGACACCCACTTTTAGGATAAGTGAGGCCGTGGCAGCTCTTAGTGGCCTACAGTAAAATCAATCCTAGTCTCACTTCTCCGCGCGTAAGTTCAAAGAAAGCCACTTTTTTGGGCCTATTATTTTTTCTTGCCCCATCCCATCCCCTGTCGTTTAGGAGAAAAAAATAATATGTAATAATAGCAGAAAGAAATAAAAGAAGAAAGGTGGAGAGTGTTCTTTTTATTCATTTATTTTTGTGCTGCTGGAAACAGACGGGGACCTTGTTCTACTGCTACGCTACTAGCAACAAACATCAGAGAAACAAAAGCAATCCTTGTCCCATTTCTATTTTTAAAGTGAATGTTCAAAAAGCAGCAAAGAAGCAACGCCAGACGCACCCAAAGAAACTCCACAGGCAGGCTTTGATTCTTGAGTCTCTTCCCACCCTAGATTCATTTAACATTTATAAATCTTTCATCAATCCACTCCACTTCCACTAAATCCTTACATGCATGTTTCCTACACTGGCACTGCAATCTGCATACTTCAATTCTAATTTCTTTTCTTTTCTTGTTTGGGCTGCAAAATATGCATTAGACAGAAACAGACGGTTTTGCTTCCATATTTTTTTCTGTTTTAGTGTCAGTGTATATAGGATTCCCCTTTTTTTATAATATTTTCTATATTTAGTGTGTGTGTGGTGTCTTTTTCTTATTCCCTTCTCTCATTTTATGCTCTTTCGATTAGCTGTAGAATTACTATCTGTATAAGGTGCGTGCACATGAATTATTATTTGTCTGCCAACAATTTACATCACCAGCTCTACGCACGCGCACAGTGCACACGCATGTATGAATTAATATCTTTTTTCATGTATTTTTCCCTTTCACAGTCTCGGAAATGCTGTATGCAGTAACAGACAGCAACTCTTTGTTTTGTCCATAATACGGAATTTAATCACCATTATCTTCTTCTAATCATAGTTCACCTTACCCACAACCACCACCTCCTTCCACCCCCCCCCTCGTATCAAGTTACTGCGCTAAACTAATCCTCGCAGTTGGATTTGTCTTCCTACAACAGTCGTATATATTTTATTCAACATTATGCAAGTTGTTTTTTTGCCGTATTTATATGACTTCAAGTCTTTTTGCCAGTTTTGCCTAAAAATGGAGCGGAGGAGAAGGGAGTTGGGTTGGGAAAGAACCTTATCTTTTCTTTTACATGTTCTTTTGGCCCAAAAAGGATCTTTCTAGCAGCTGTCTTCATCACCTCGATTCAAGATAATGCATTATCGATTTGTTTTGGACAGGCAATATTATTAACTTTTTCATTCATTCCTTTTCCCTCTTTTAATTTGAATTAATTCATCTATAAAATGCTCATGAATCTCTCCTCTTTAATTCTTCAACTACTGTTTCTCTCCCTCTAACTATTCTCCTCTTCAAAAATTAGGTTTTGCTTGTGGGAGGAAAGAAACTGGCTCGGTTTCTGCACCTGAATTAGGATTCGCTCAATTCACCTATGGCCTTGCGTGCAAGCACAGAAAGTAAGTGTGCAGCCAAGGATGACTTGCCGGCAGCGCCCGCTCTTTTTGTGTGGTTTAATCCTTTTAAGAGAATTTAATGATTCACAAATGGAGAAGTTGGCAAGTTGTCCTTGGCTACATGTTTCTTTCTGCTCGGTATGCGAGGCCTAATTTGTTGACATCTTAAATGGATAAGGAATTTCTCCATCAGCAACTTAATGAGGTATTATTTTGCATATTGCATTGAGATTCGAAACAATGTTTTTGGTGATTCATGGAGACAGTATGTTTTCCCATGCTTCTGCCTGCTTTTACTGTATTATCCAATTATATGCTGTAATTGGTTTAATGACATTTATTTCTCTATCTTGGATGGAGATCTTGTTTGTGTGTGTGTGTAGATATATATACACATATTCACTCTAGTTTATTAATTCATGTTGCAAACAAATTTCACTTTATAATGTCGACAGAATTTAAAGTTTGTGCTTTGATTTTCTTGAAAAATAAGTGTATCTGTTATGTCAAGAATATAAAAGCCTTTCAAGGATCTTACTACTAGTTAATAATAATGCTATATCATCACTTATTTTCTTTATCCTGTTGTTTACATGCTACTATTTCAATCTACTATGAAACTTGTCGTCTACTTACTACGATACTATAATAGTAAGCTAAAGCAAACCACACACACATGTATATACACTCTTTGTGCCATTATGAATTGATGGAGTGCATTTAGTCAAGCAAGTTCTGGCATTTTGAGATGTTTTTGTTTAGGTTTATATGTACATACTATAAATTGTCACCACTAACCCATCAAAAGGTTTTGTGCCTGAGTGTTGAAATGGGTAGTTTTGGCTCAAGAGGTATATGTGCCACATTAAACTTTGGTTATTAGGAGCTTAAACAGGTTATAACTTTCTTATTAGGTCGAATAGCGTGTTTTTCAGGAAATCATAAACTTAATTTTACCAATCGCCATCTTGAAATTCACCTCTTCTCACATTCATCATTTTCTTTTCTATTCGCTTCTTTTAATCCATTAGCGAACTTTATACGATATATAGGAGAGAAAGAAAAGTGTTGAATTTGTGGCACATATTTAAAACTGGAACACATGAACAGTGCAGGTAAACAATATTGTGAACAATATTTGCAAATAGTACTTGTGACCCAAAAATCGCTTGAGTGGCCCAAGGCAAAAGCTAAGCGCCCAGCAGGCGTTCGAGCAACCACTTATGCGAGGATTGTGCTTAGAGAGCTCCAGGCAAGCGCTCAAGCAATTAATCGCAAATATAAATAATTTGTCCATTCGAACTAGTTCAAGGACCATCATTTGGGATTTTGAACATTTCTTGTGCATCTATAGAACTTCTTTGAGTTGATTAGGGTTGTTTTTCTCTTGATTAGCTTGTGAGAGAAGTGGATATAGTGCTTAGAACTTGTATCCCTTGAATTCAGGTCGCCAAGATTTGTTATGGATTTCTTTCATTTTGGGTAATAAAATCGGAAACTCTCCTCTCTCCCGTGGTTTTTCTTCTGAATCTTTTTAAGGCTTTGCCCATGAATCTTGGTATTTGTTTGATTTCTATCTTCTTTCTATTTGCTTTCATGGCTTGATTTTCGTAACAAGAAGGGATACCAATCAATATTACACTGTTTTATGAAATAGATCTGCATAACATTGATGAAGTGATTGAACAGAATGGTTATGCAATTTTCTTGTTTTTATCTGCGAACCATATTGGCCATATGCAGTCTTTCTGTTGTATTGAGTTGTAGTTTTGATTGTATACGATGTTATGCTTACCCACTGATACTGTAAATTTAATCTTTTGAGAGTAAAGTATAGAATTACTCTTTGTTAGTAAAAAAAGAAAGAATTTGATCATGTTAGTGATATTTTCATGGTTGCTTAGATTTGGTATATACATCTCTTCAAACAATTAGGATATTGTGTTTTTGCCTTTCTTCCTTGCAGAGTTATTGCTTATAAATTACAGATTATGGGGATGGAATTAAGTTCATTTAATTGTTTCAGTATATATCTTATCAGGAATATCATACGAATTTGAACTTGTTTGTCCATATTTGAGGGCTCATAAGTTTTATCTCTTCACCAGCTGGCATATCGTATAAAGACACCGTGATAAATATCTTGCATGTAATAGTAAAAGTAGCTCCGACATGAACCTAACTTTTCTCGATATCGAAATTCTTGAGTGTTTCTGAACCGTATCTCATTTTCTTGATGGCAACAACACTTGAAATAGAGTTTTTTTCCTGCCAGTGTTATCAATTTAGATAGATAATTAAGAACAAATTTTTTTTGTTCTAGGAGATAGCTGAGTTAAAACCAACACATCATGTAACTGGCAGATGATAATTTATCGATGTAAAGGGGCTATGTGGGCATGCATATATCTTCTTACTTATTTATGTTATCAAGTCTGTTCATCTAGTACTCGAAATCCGGTTGAAACTCTTGTCTTACAAGATATTGCCTATGTCTGCATCAATCAAACAATACAATATTTGATAAAGTGTAGATTTTAATTTGCTGCTTGGTGTAAAGGAAAAACTGCAAACAGTTGCTAATTTATTATCTTTCGTCTATAGTGCAGCAGGAAAGGAAGAGCTAGTGCGGGAAAGAGTTTCCGAGCAAACTTTGGTATACATTTATGGCCAGTAGTAAATGCTGCTAAAAGGACAGGAAATTAATGCGTTTAGTATCAAGGGGCTCGCATCCAATGCATAGATTATTATTTACAACATGGGACTCTTACTCGTTGATGTATTGCAAACCAACCCGGAAAAATAAACTTGGAAATCACAGCTTCTCATATCTCAAATTCGGCTACTACTTGATCTGAACTCAATGCACATATATAAATAAAAACTGAATTCCGAAAGCTTTTATATAACATGATTCATTCTAGTAGAGTTCTTGTTAAGGGACACTTGAAGAAGTAAGCTTATTATATATCTCTCTCTTGCCCATAAAATGTAATTTTGCGAGGACGCATCAACGAAAATTCTTGCATACCAACTTCGGCATATGGTATGGGTATTTTTCACATTTGCATTCCTTTTTGTTTAAGGCCCATCAGGAGCCCATTTAAATTTCTTCCGCTTTTGCAATTGCTATTTTTTTTTAACCCTAATGGCATATTCTATTGTCCCCATAAGCAATTAGGCGGTCTAACAGCCGAAGGATGTATACAACACGAGCATCTGTCTCTTTTTCCTTTTTAACTTTCTTGTTTTATTATATGAAATTAAAAAAGAGACAGAAAAATGAATGTAAAAGAGATTGAAGCTCCATTAATTTGTACTTTGCTTTGATAATGAACTGTAACATACTAACATTGGAGAAGAGGAAAAAGAAGGCAGCAATTTTAAGGCAAACCACCTAAATTTGATGATTATAAATGAATGAATGATCCATCATTAAATCTAACCATTTCTTCTAAAGATCACTTGTTAAGAGAGAACTAAAGGAAATCAATTATCACATTCCTTATTATATTTCCATCCCATGAATCAAATAATTGTCTAACTTATAATTAAAGAAATCAAATCCATCTTTAAGCCTACTTTTATTTACGGGAACAACCTAAAATTATACAAATTATGGTCTAATACTTATCCTATAAGACGTTATGATTTATTAGAAGAGGAATTAATTGATCCAAACTACTAATTTTTTTGTATGTCCAAAAATGAAAATCCCTAATTAAATATGGTAAGATGAAAAGAATTTCATAACATATGATAACATTTGCTAGAAATTTCCACCATCCTTTGAAAAAGAAATTAATGATTGTTAATTTGTACCCATGAATAATAGATATAGGCAATTAATTTATATAGAAACTAGCCTAGTTGGAATATAAAGTAGATTAGATAACCTCCCCTTTCGTTAAATAGTATTTCAACTATTATTGCTTGTTGTATGAGGAAAATATATGAATTAAGGAACTGCTTGAACCTCTTCCTTGATTGACAGACAGACCGGTTTGCAACTGGCTTGACTGAATGGATTGAATGGACTGGGAATTCCGCCCTTGGGGCCAGTTCGACTGTACCTGACAATGAGGCTTGCAAGGAATCGAAAGAATGGCAAGCTATAATCTTCTTATTTTATTGATCTTCTTTTCACTATACTATAGGAAAAGTTAACCTTGTTTAAAACCCTACCCTATTCATTAAACTAGTCAAGTTTGGATTCGAAGAAGCTCTTTATAAATTGCCAGCCAAACTTAAAAGCAAAGTAATAAATTGAAGAAAATGGGATGCGTAGCGACTTTTTGGAGTTAGGAAACGATTCCTTTTCTTCATTTCTATTCATATACCTATAAGTTTTTAGCTTAGCTTAAGATGCTCCCTTCCTTTCCAATGGATTCACGGTCCCATGACTTCCTATGAAGACCCCACTTTCATTTTCACCAACAAATACAGCAATTTTACTACTCACACCTCTGGGTTCCGAGTCATTAGATATAACAGCTTTGCTAGGTATTCATTTTTTATACTATAATACTACCCTTCAGGTATTATATTTTTACAAAATACAAAACTAAAATAATATATTACTGTTTAGAGTTATACAATATAAATAAATTTGTATTTTGATCACACACACACACATATTACTGTTTAGAATTTAAAAGAAGATTTTAATTCATTTCATGTGTTTTGTTTTAGGGTATTGAAGGCAGGAAGGGACAAACATAAAGAGGCATTGTCCTGAGTCATGTGATGCCTACCAAAACCATCACTGTCACCCTAATTATTGTACTCACATTAAAACAATTAATGTAATAAAAGAATATGTATTATTCATGTATAACCATACACACACCTACCTTTTGTTTTTAGTTAAAAAAGATTCCCATTAGGGCCGTTGTTATTTTATTGACTACTAAAAAATTCTCTTCCATCCCCGTTGTTTGTAAGATTCACATGCTTGGAGATGGAGCCTTTGATTCTCCCAAGTGGACAGCAACTATTAATTCAATGAATTATGCATCTAATCTATCCTCCTTGTGCGATGTCCAATTTTTTGGAATTGTAAAAATATTATGAAGCCATCGAATCAGATCAGAGGTTAGGAATCATGGCTTACAAAGAGAAATACAGGCGCGCGCATACACACTCATACATACACGAAATGTGCGCGACCGCACACACACAGATACATGAAATTTTGTTTCCCAAATGTCCATGATACCATACCAAAAAACCAATGTCATATTATTGATGGAACGTCTGTAAGCTTAATTTAAAAATAAAAAATAAAAATTTCTTCTTGTTTTGAGTCATTATCGAAAGTTGGAAGAGAATTTTCCTTGGACCATCTGATAGGTGTTGTTGGCGTAGTTTGCAAACATAAAATATATCCAAACAAAATAATATTGGATGATTTAGACCCCAGAGCCTGTGAACAGGTCTTGTTGGTGAGCCAATGGAAACATATTAACAGGGAAGAGGAAACTTTTACTCTAACCATGCCCTAGAACATACATATTGCATACGACTTTCTGGGGCCAACTCTTATTCATCATCATCTTGCAAAAAGAAAGTAGGTATTTTGTGAAGAAGCTAGTTTCCAACAATAAATTATCGGTGCAACATATGGAAGAAACGTTGTTTTACTTGCTGCTTTCACATGGAGTTTCAGAAATTCCTTTTTTTTAAATTCATATTTAATTAATTAAATGTAGAAGAGCTTGAGAATGATAGCAGGTTTTCTTCTCTGTTTCTCCCAAGTTTTGCAATGACAAAAGTTCTTTCTCAGCATTGAACTATTTGTGCAGTAATTCAACTACCAGTTCTTTCATTCTTTCCTTGTCCTACTTTTTTTTTCATTTTTCTTTTTCAGGTTGAATTATGATTATTAACACAATATTCTTCGCCGCGAAGGCTTCTCCTGATTCAAGTTTTTGACTAACATAAATAAGCTCATTATGACCAAGTCTTGCTCCAGGATTGCTTGTTCTGAGATTCCAGTTTATCTAATATGCAGGAGCTTTGAAGCAATGAAGCAGTAAGGGTTAAGCAATTAATATTTCATGGTATGCTCTTCTCTTTCTTTAAACTGTCCGTTTACAGGAGCAAAAGGGGTGATAGTTTTTTCAATCATACTTTTACTTGCACACTGTTGGTCATATTTATTAGTTTTTGTTCTTCACTTCGCAATTCAGATTTTGTTGTTTTTGCCTTGGAGATTACTGAAAGAGTGAATGGAGAAACCAGAACCAGCATGCTGTTTACACAGATTGAAGCTGTTTGTTGTCAAAAAACTGTTGTCACTGTGATGAGACTCGATTGCCCTGTTTTTGTTGTTGTTTTTTAATATAGTAGATAGTAGACGATCAACTAAGCAATCTTGTTGCCAGATAATCTAACGAAATAAATTTGCATCTTATAACAGAACAGACGTATATACCAAACCTCAATGCTACCAACATTCTGTATATTTGTGTCTGTCTTTGCCGGTTCTACCATTAAGTTGGGAACTATTTTCTTCGCCCAACATTGCAATTACTCAATTCTCAGTCTATATAATAGTATTCAAATTTCACATTTTTTTTTCTTTTAAAACTTCAGTCATGCCATTTAATGAGGAAGGGATGTAATCTTTCTGAAATTCCTCTTTCCTTTTCAAGATGATAAAACCGCCACCTAATAAATAATTGCAACTTTCTTTTCTAGGAAGCAAGTTGACCCTTTGTATGCTAAATATCACTACTGAAATCGTGTATGCAATTAAGCAATGCTGAAACGAATATTGTTCTGCATTTTAATGTCCTCATCATCTCATAGCCTCAGCCGAAATAAAATATACATTGCAGTTTACAGACATGGAATAGAGCACAAAAGGTTGAGGGACGACAAGCCTTCAGTTCACTACAGGCAGAGATGAAGACCATGAATGCCAGGGCATCATTTCAGAACCTTGCCGAAACAATGCATTCCCTGCTAGGATTAAAGGCACATTTAACTTCTTCCTGGGTCAAATCTGTTTGTGATATAGTCAAAAACCTACCGTCCGAAAAATCATCGACTGAAATAAAACATGAAGACCTAGAGACAGGGAGTTCTTCCGAAATCAATGATGTTGATTCAGGAACTGACATTTCAGAAATAAAAGGTAGGCACTTTGCATAAATATGTCTCAATATATCTGTATATTTTGTGAGTGCTGTGGCTCTTTTTTCCTAACCCCTACCTCATTCTGATACCAATCATTTTCATTCTTTCCCTCCTTTTTTCCTTGCCTGTTAACAGATGAACTTGCTGCCTTATCTGCGTACATAAATCAACTGAACATACACAGAAGGCAGGTCCTAAATGAATTTTTAGATTTGAAAGGTTGGTTATCGGCAACTTGGAATAATAAATCGTCAACTTACGTACAAAGCATGAAGCTATATTACAGAATGTTAAATAGACACTGTTTTTTCCTCCCTCTAAAAATCAAGAACAAGCTGCTGCCCCCTTAGAACTCAGCAAAGTGAGCTAGATTGTGAAGTTTGAGGGTCAAAATCAGGATGACTTTTGATCTCATTGAATAGTTCGTCGCACCTACCGAAAACTCATTGTAAGTGACTCTAGTCATTTGCTCATCATATCTGCCATTGCAGGGAATATCCGTGTCTTTTGTCGTGTAAGACCCATCGGAATGGGGGAGAATGTCGGACGTTTAAGACCAGCCGTAGCCTCAGATTCAAGCAATGTTATTCTGAAACTTGCCAACAAGAGTAAAAGCTACAGTTTTGACAAGGTTTTCCATTCAGCTTTATCGCAAGGTGCTTCAGGATCAACAACTTCTAAGTAGTTTCATTTCTTTCTTCATCATATAGCAATGATATATATATATACACACACACATACATACATATACATACATACATACACACATATATATATATAAACTAATTACGAGCCAGCTACTTGAATTATATAGTTAATAAGTCATGAAATGAGTTTGATAGTTGTAAGTTTTCAGATGAAGTCTTTTCAGAAGTCGAACCTGTCATCAAATCTGTCCTGGATGGTTACAACGCATGCATTTTTGCATACGGGCAGACAGGCACAGGAAAAACTTTCACTATGGTAAGGACTTTTTGTGCCAGTTGACTTATAAAATGGGAACTGCAAGCAAGCAACGTGCAATATTCTAGGTCTAATTGCAGGAAATACAGAATAATCAGCAGCCTAATCAGGATGATTTACCTTCAATTAAGAACTAATCCAATTAAGTCATCACTTCTAATGAAAATAAGAACTAATGGATATCTTACTCAATGACCATTTCTAGCAAACCTCAGTGAACTATTTGTTTATTGGAGCTGAATGTGTTTATCTCTACCACAGTCAAGATGATTAATGTGACTTTTCTTAGTGGACCTTATTCACTGATAATTTATAGGAAGGTACTCCAGATTCCCCTGGCATCGTTCCCCGAACAATGGAAGCACTATTTGACCATGCAGTGGAGAGCAATCATGCATTTCTCATCAGTTTCAGTATGCTTGAAATTTACTTGGGAAATTTCAAAGACCTGCTTGTTACTCGGCCAACAAAAGCAACTGATCCTCTGCCACTGCGGTGAGTCTGCGATTTATTTTTCACAACGCTAATTGTTTTTGTTAACAAAAGCAGCTCCATAGTCTAGATGGCTTTGTCTTTAATGGTGACTTCCATCAACCTATTATGTATTTTCACTTAGTTACATCTTCAACCTGTGAATTAGGCATATACTCCTGTAAATTCAACTAACATCAAGATAACATATTACAGATCTTGAAATGTGATGTTTCACGCTTTATCCGTACAGGAGAAATACCGTTTAACTTTTTAACTTGGTTGCTATATTGTAACTGGAATGCTTTTTGAAAGAAATCTATGACCTCTTTTTGCAGCCTTTCCATTCACACAGATCCAAAGGGAGGGATTGAAATCGACAACCTAGCGACCATTCAAGTTAGTGACTTCAAACAAGCTTTGAGGCTTTATCGATTAGGTTGCCGGTTCAGATCAACTGCCTCTACAAATTCAAACACAGCTTCAAGCAGATCTCACTGGTAACTACTTGTACTTAACAAACAATATACAGAATTTGGCTAAACAACTTAGTCCAACAAGACCAGAGAGATAACTGAATAATGAGAACCATTATTAGTTACAAACCACTTTGAGATCTGGTTGCAAATTTCTGAAACTGCTTAATGATTGGCAACATTATCTAATGTGTTCTAAAATCTGTCCCCCTTTGTCACTGCTTCTGATAGCATGATTCGCATGTCAATAACATGCTTTGATGCTCCTGAGAGGCGAAGGGAAACAAACAAAATTTGGTTAGTTGACCTTGGAGGAAGTGAGCGTGTGCTGAAGACAAAAACATGGGGGAGAAGGCTCGATGAAGGAAAAGCCATTAATTTGTCACTTTCTGCTCTTGGAGACGTCATTAACGCCCTTCAAAGGAAAAAGCGCCATGTACCTTATAGGTAATGGGAAACTCAACTTTGCAAAGCTCATCTCTAAGTTTTTCTGAAGAAGCAGATGATCTGTAAACATCAGATTCCAATTCTATGGACTGGTTGCTGCTAAAAGCAGCCTAACTTATTTGATGCTGAAGGATTCTAAATAGGAAATTGATTATATTTTTCATGTGTGGTCTTGCACGTCTTTTTTATTTTTTTTGTTTTTAAAAAAATTCTTATCGAGTACATAGGAGAGATTGAGAATATCCTACATGTTCATATATACGAATACCAATTCTTTGCTGATGATTTCAACTAGTTCATTAGGATCGGTTGTTTTTATCGGTTCCACCGTCATTGTTGTGAGAACCTAACTAACAGGTTTATATTTTTGGACAGGAATAGCAAGTTGACGCAAGTGCTTAAAGATTCACTTGGTAATTGTATTATTCCTTACTTTAGTTAATGCCCTTTCTTTTTTTTTAAAAAAAACCTTGTCATTTTTATTATCTCCAGGTCAGGATTCTAAGACACTGATGCTTGTCCATATCAGCCCAAAAGAAGAAGATTTGTGTGAAACAATATGTTCCCTCAATTTTGCATCCAGAGTAAAAAGCATTCACCTAGGGCACGGGGATTCAGACGTAAGTAAATGTAACATTCTGTTTTCTTAAAATATCTTCAAAAGATTTAATTAACTCACTAACCTGTTATTGAGACCTAGAATGTTGAGACATAGAAAAAGGTACCTGGTTGCCGGTAACTATGGTCACATTACATGGGTTTGCAGCAAAAAAGATACTAAAATTTCCATAAATCAAAACAAAGTTCAAGACATCAAAGTTTGGAATAATTTTAGATGCCAGAAAAAAAAATCTAGCGACTAAAGAAAACTGATTATCATGGTATAATATGTTGTCAAGGACCTGCTTTTAGAGTATTTCTTTGAACACAACCTTAGAGAAGAAATAGGATAGACTATTGAACCATAGACAAGCATTCACGTATCAAAAGAAAAGGAAAGAAAGGAAAAAGAAACAATTCATGCAGAATCATGAATTATAATTGGTCTACATTAAAAGTCCTTTAGAGACATTAAAGAAAGAAAAATAAAAACCGCAATAACTAGGTGCATTACCTGGTTAGTTTGCTAGAACTGCCATCTCAGATAATCTCCTCAAACCAAGCTTGAATTTCCTCTCCCTCATTCCAGTTGACCTTCGCATTTCATTTATGCTCAGTAAGATGAAACTATTGGTATTCAGGAAGTAAGAGACCAGAAAGAAGTTTCAATGAAGAACTTGCAGCAACAGATGGCAATGATTGAAGAAGAGCGCCTAAGAGTTAGAGCAGAGATTGAGAACTTGAACGGGAAATTAGAAACTCTGACAAGGCCACCCCTTTCTCTCCAAGAGCAACTAGAAGTTTTGCATTCATCTGTTGAAGAGCCACTTTCTAACCTCAAAAATGAGAAGAAGTCTGGAGGTGTCACAGAAGCTCCTTTATCACAATTACCGAGATTCATGAGGCCAACTTTTTGCAGCAGAAGGAAGTCTGGAATGGATCTTCATGCTTCAGAAGGAAAAGAGCAATCTGCTAGGTGGAGAAGGCAATCATCTCATCGTGCTGAGTCCGTGACTTTCCCTGTGAAAAACAATTCAGAATACAACTCAGAGCGCAGTATTTCAAGATCTAGCTGTTTGGCTGGTTTGAACATGAAAAATAGTGTAGACTATGAAACCGAGTACAGCCGAGAAACGCTGGAATGCGATATCAACATTGTTGCTTTCCCAGAGCAGGACATATCACAGAGGACTTCGACTCTCCGAAGGGCACCCCTCGGTTACCTTGAGAAATGCGGAAGTCAAAAGACAGAAAAGTTGAATGCCACAAAGTTTTCAAAAGTTGATGATTGGCTTTTACATAAAAATGAACCAATTACTACGGGTTGTACTCGAAGTAAGCGAGTACTGGCTATTCCAGTCCCAGGGAAGAAACATAGAGGAAGAGGACCAAGGGCAGCAGAGAGATTAGGTACTGACAACGATCCTGCATACGAATTTACAGTGGAAGATACTGCCAGCCATAATAAAATGAAGAAACGGCTTGATGTCAAGGGAGTTGAAGTACCTATATCAGAATTAATTACTGAAAAGCCACAAAAAATGTTGAAGGATTTATTTAAAATGGACTCAAGACTGGATTTGATATCATCATCTCTAGTAACAGAAGGCGAAACAATGATGGAAATGCAAGATTTTCGGGATGACTCGTCAATAGATGATAACGTATCTAGCACTCCTTCCCTAGCTAATTTGTGCTGTAGTAAACTAAATCAATATAAAGATGATGAACTCTACACAATGTCCACATTGCAGCCAGTAAGCGTTGAAATTTGTTGTTCAGACAGCAAGCCAAAGGATGGTGGGTGCACATTTTCTCCATCTGAATCAGATGACAGTATCATTGAATCAAAAGGAGATTCTGGTGTTTCTTTCTCAATATCAGAACTGGAATCACGCTGCCTACATATGTCTACGGAGATAGGTATAAAAGAAAAAGAAAGTGAAGAACTTCAACCTTCTTCTCAAGTTTCTCAAACAGAGATCAGATCTGGTCCTCTAAAACTGAGATCTCAAAGAGCTTTATTTACGAATGAACCGAGTCAGAAGTATCTCAATATGCCATACAGCATATCACAAGGAGGTACACAGAGAGAAGGTGAGAATGCTCATAATCTAGTTAAGCACCAACAGGTGAAGCTCTCACAAATAACTAACTTATTCCTTCTGAGTCACAAACTTACAATTTGCTTGTATTGTTGGGCAGGAATATGTTACGTCCTCCAACAGAAGGTCCAAATATTATGTACCAGCGCTCTTCTAGGATTGGGATTCTATGACTTAGGGTTTGATCATGATTTCTTCCGAGGTTTAATGCTTTGAACAGGTTCTATCGGGGGACAAAAAGAAGTTGAGAAATTTTGACATGATTGCAAAATGGTAGGGCTGAGAGTGAGTTGAAGTCTGACAGAAAGAAGCTGAGCTTCCTCCAATATACTGGGAAAAGGCTTAAATAAATCTTTTTTGGGAAATACAGGAACAATAATAAGATTTCCTTGCTTCATCTAAAAGGATTATAGAAGCTTTGTGCCAATCAATGTGGCTGCATTTCTCCAGGAAAAGAATAATGTGATGAGGCTACGGAGATCTACCAGCAGGCTGCACTGATAATTTGTTCATGTATATAAATGTATCCATGTATCTACTTTCCATAATATTTTTGTGTAGTAGAGTTGTTTAGTTTTCTCTATATAGTTGAATCTTGGGAATATTCTGGCATTGTGCTTGCAACCTCATGTTATTGATCCATTCTATGTAATTGAAATTGTTGTGTTGAATGAGTTATTATTGAGGAAGTCAAGCAGCAATATCGTTTACTGCTGTAATCAGAGTTTGTAAAGCGAGTTGCCAACCACTCACTTTGTACAGCCTTTTCTTCCACTCACCATTGTTTTTCTCAGTCATGCTCTTCAAGGCAAGAGTCGTATACTCTCTGCCTATGAGAACAAGATTTTGGCTGCTGTTCTTGCAGTGAAAAATGACGAGCTTATCATTTGTGAGGAAATTTGTAGTGTACATTGGTCAACAAAGCCTTAAACATTTATAGAGTCAAAAAAATTACCACAGTTGCTCCACAGAGGTGGCTTCACATGCTAATGAGTTTTGATTTCACCATCGTCTACAAAAAATAAAAAAGGAAGGATATTTGATGCTCTTTCACGAAGAGAGGAAGAGAAGCAAGGCGAAATATTAGCACTCTCATAGCTAATTGCAATTGGACTGCCGCAATTAAAGATAAAATTAAAAAAGTGCAACTGTTCAAACGTTAACAAAGCTGATGTAGGAAGGAGAATCTGTAGGTCCTTGGAAATTCCAGAACGGATTTATTTTCTTCGAACACAAAATTTATCTAGCAGAGGACTCTAAACTTTGTTGATGAAATAATTAATCAATTTCTTGGAGGTAGTCATGAGGGATTCTTGGAGACTCTTCACCGAATACAGTCGGCTTTTTTTTAGAAGGCAGGTCAATGAAAGAAAATTTGTGATATTTGTCAACCACATAAAGTAGACCATCTTACACCTGCTGGACTCTTGCAACCCTTGCCCCGGGGCAAGTATGGGAAGCTAGGGTCACTTAATTGCCATCTCTCATCCGTAGCTTGAATATTCTTTTAACATATCTCATATAAATGGATTGACAAGATCTATTATTTGTTGTAGAGATCTGTTGGTTTTTTGGCTAGGAGAAGATATATTTTATTGAATAATGATCAACTTAAATACATGATTCTGCAACAAGAAAAGTAGAAATAACAGGAACAAACTTCATATTCTTTTGCCACTAGCAGTAACAACTAGTAAATAATAGAAAATGCAGAAAATTCTCCTAAAAACCTGGTCAAAGAAAACATGCTGCTCATGCAGCATTGAATACTTCAACTACAAATCTAAAAACATGTTCTGAGCTTCTAGCATTAATACCATGTATGCAGCCAACTCTGCTATTAATATCAGCAGCCATATCAGCAACTCTGCAGCTACTGATGCACACATTCAACACTCCTCCTTGCATCAGTAGGTGAAGATTCCGAGTTTCTCTCTTAAAAATTCAAATATGCTTCTAGGAAGAGCTTTAGTGAAGATATTTGTTAGTTGATTTTCAGTCTTGCAATATTTCAAACATACTGCACCATTCTTTTGAACATCTCTGAGAAAGAACAATTTTATACTGAAATACTTAATTTTTCCATGAAAAACTGGATTATTGGAAATGGCTATGGCTGCATGATTGTCTACCATCACCTCTGTACTCATGTTTTGTTCCAAGTTCAAATCAGTTAGAACTTTTCTTAGCTATAAGGCTTGATTAACAGCTGCTGTGGCTGCTATAAACTCTACTTCAACCGTTGATTGCGCAACTATTTCCTATTTTTTTGAACACCAAGTGAATACTCCTGATCCAATGTTGAAACAATAACTTGAAGTACTTTTCATATCATCTAAAGATCCTGCCCAATCACTGTCAGAGTAACCTTGCAGCTTGAAATTTTGTGATGAACAAAATTTGATACCATAACTTAAGGTCCCCTTGACATATCTTAGAACTCTTTTTGCTGCCTTAAAATGAAATTCATTTGCACAATTCATAAATCTTGAAAGTACACTTACAACATACAAAATATCTGGTCTTGTTGCTGTGAGATACATCAAGCAGCCAACTAAGCTTTTGTAGAATGTTTCATCCACTTTTTCTACTCCATCATCCTTGCGCAGTTTCTCCTTTTGACACATAGGAGTGCTCATGCTTTTACAGTTCTCCATGTTGAATTTTTTTAGGATCTCTTTTGCATACTTCTTTTGACAAATGAAGATCTCATTCGTTTTTTGCTTAATCTCCATTCCAAGGAAGTGAGACATTTCTCCCAAGTCTGCATCTCAAAAACTTGCATCATATCTTCTTTGAACTGCTGAATAAGTTCAATATTGCTGCCTGTAACCAAGAGATCAACAACATACAAGGAGATCACAATAAAGTTAGCTTGATCACCTTTGATATACAAAGTGGATTCACTAAGACTTTTAACAAAGCCTAATTTCAATAAGTATTCATCAATTCTGCTTTACCAAGCTCTTGGAGCTTGTTTTAAACCATACAAAGCCTTCTTTAGTAAATAGACCTTGTCTTCATGCTCCTTCACAGTAAAACCTTCAGGCTGCTTAACATAGATTTCTTCCTCCAAAAATCCATTTAAAAATGCTAACTTGACATCAAGTTGGTAGATTTTCCACCCTTTTCTGTGTTGCAATAGCTAACAACAATCTAATAGTGTCTAGCCTTGCAATAGGAGCAAATGTATCAAAGAAATCAATTCCAAAATTTGAGCATACCCTTTTACCACTAACCTTGCTTTATGCCTGTTGATTAAGCCATCTACATTTAGTTTTGTTCTAAACACCCATTTGACTCCAATCACCTTTTTGTGTTTAGGTCTTTCAACTAGTTCCCAAGTTTGATTATTTTTAATCATAGAGAGCTCTTCCTGCATTGCATCTCTCCACTTGGGATCTTTTTTTGCTTCCCAATACCTTACTGGTTCAAGAACAGCAACGTTGCATTTTTGATAAACATTAGAAAGTAATCTAGTGCCTCTTATAGGAGGTTCATCAAATAACTCATTTTGATTTTGCAGAGGATCAGTAATCAGTTGCTTTTCTGCAATATTCCAGCTCCATTGTTCATTCTCCATGAAGTGAACATCCCTGCTTATTAGAATTTTCCTTGTGTGAGGTTAAAAAACTCTGTATGCCTTAGATATTGAGTTATATCCCACAAAAATACCGGTTCAGCTTTTTTGTCTAGCTTGTCTCTTTGAATCTGTGGCACATAAGTAAAACACAAGCATCCAAACACTTTAAAATATAAGTAAAATTTGAATTTGAGAAAATAAATTCTGTAAAACCTGGTATAATCATCAATAAATACAATGTAGTACTTACTACCATTTAATGTTGATATTTTCTGAGGTCCTCCAACATCTGTGTGTATCAATTGCAACTTGCGTGTTGCTCTACATGTTGTTTGAGAGAAGGGTCTTCTATTTTGTTTAGCCACACAATCAACTAACTTGTCTTCCAGCAATGGCATATCTTTCACTAAATTATGTTTTTGTACATATAAAAGTCCATCATGATGAAAATGCCCAAGTCTCTAAGCCATAATTCTGCATTACTTACAGTGCTTAAGAATGATATTTGCTCCTCCTTCATTAGATTTAGAGCAAAACTTTTTGCTTTCATTTTCACTTTGAATACATCTCTGCCCTTCACATCTTTGATGAAACACCATTTGTTTTCAAATATGACTTTAAAACCCTTTTCAACTAGCTGTCCAACATTCAGCAGAATTTGGTTAATATCAGGCACATATAAAACAACAGTAATATACTTTAAATTTGTTAAACTTTCTATAGCCACAGTTACTTTACCCTTGACTGAAATAAATTCACTATTTCCAATTTTTACTTTGGAAATAATGGTTTTATCGAGTGCTTTAAAGAGCTCTTGATCATTGGTCATGTGATTTGTGCAGCCACTATCAATTAGCCAGGAATCGCTAGAGCTTATATTTATTACAAAGCATGTTGCAACAAAAAGTTGGTCTTCTTGCTGTTGCTCAATAGAAACTTTTGTCTATTTATGTTGTTGTGACTTGCAGATTCGCTCCATGTGTCCAATCTTACCACATTTTCTGCACTTGACATTAGGCTTCCACCAACACTTTTTTTGTGGGTGGTTCGTTTTTTTACAGTGTGGACAAGGTGGATATATCTCATCCTTGTTTTTGTTGTTATTGCCAGTCTTGTTGCCCTTATTCTTATTGTAGTTCTTTTATCTTTACCTCCTTCTGAATTTTTTGCCTTTGCTTGAAGAGTACCTTCCATGGATTCTTCTTTTCTCATCATTCTTCTTTACTCTTGTGCTTGCAACTCATTCACCAATTTTGCCAAGGATATAGTTGACAGATTTTTAGATTCTTCTAATGAAGAAATTTTAGACTCATACTTTTTAGGCAAAATTACGAGAATTTTTTGCACAATTTGTTTATCAGAGAAATGCTTACCAAGCAATCTTACGTTATTCACTATACCTAACAACTTGTTAGAGTAGTCTTTGATGTTTTTTGTCTCCTTCATTTTTAACATTCCAAACTCTCTAATCAAGTTGAGTACCTGTGTATTTTTGGTTGTTTCGTTGCCTTGGTATTCCTTCTTGAGGTAGTCCCATATATCCTTTGCTGACTCCAAGCTCATGATCCTTGTAAATATAGTGCTTGAAATAGCAGAGAATAAATATGCTTTGGCTTTGGGCTTCTTAGTCTTCCTCTCTTTGCAAACCTTGAGTTGAGTCATAGTAGGATTCTCCGGCAATGGAGTAATATCATAATCTTCCTCTATAGCTTCCCAAAGGTCTAATGCTTCAAGATGGACTATCATTCTAATAGCCCAAACTTGATGGTTATCACCATCAAAAATTAGTGGTGTAACATAAGAGAACATTGTTTTAGTTTCCATCTCTTCTGGGTTTTTTCTTTTTTTGGTTATTGTGTTTTTGGTTTGTGTTTGGATTCACTCAACGCACAAATATCTCAAGAACAAATAGGCTCTGATACCAAACTGTTGTTGTTTAGCACAAGAACAAAGCAATATGAACTATTATTTGGCAAAGAAAAAAAGAAAAAGTGGGAGAGAGACTTTCAGAAAACAATTGCTCTCTCCCACTCTTTCTTTTTTTCTTTGCCAAATAATAGTTCATATTGCTTTGTTCTTGTGCAAAACAACAACAATATGGAATGTAGCCAATGAATACACATTTAGAGGTGTGAAAACTTAAGTTATATCTGTTGTAGGGTTTGAGGAAAGGGATGCATTCACACCCGAAAATTCTTAGTAACTCGATATCTAGTTTATGTTCAAAGATAAGCTCATAAGGTGATTTATTGTTGAGAATAAGAGATGGCAGCCTGTTTATGAGATATGCGGAGGCAGAGAACGCCAACCACTAAAATTTGAGGGATATTTGTGATTAAGCCGAAAGTGTTAGTCTAGTTTCCACCAGGTGTCTATATTTCCTTTCCACTTTTCCATTTTGGTGATGGGTGCAGGGACATGAATATCTGAGCATTATACCATGTTTTGCTAGGTAGTATTCTAAGGGCCTGAATTCCCCTCTCATGTCACTTTGAACAGCCTTGATTTTTAATTCTAATAAGTTTTCAACTTGTTTTTTGAATTGCTTGAATGTGGAAAGAGTTTCAGACTTGTGTACCATAGGAAATACCCAAGTAAACTTGGTATAATCATCAACAAATGCTACATAAAATCTATAACCATTCATTGATGCTATCGGTGCTGATCCCCATAAATCAATGTGTATTAGTTCCAGGACTTTCTTTGTTTTTGTTTCGGTGGATTTGAAAGACATCTTGTGCATTTTACCACACTGACAAGTAGAACAAAAATGAGGTACAGAGGCTGAGGTGTCTTCATTAACTATGTTTGAGTCATTACAAGATGAGAAGATATGTTTGAGAACTCTCATGAGGATCTCCTAGCCTCTAATGCCATAGGTCTAATCCTTTCGATGTTTTTTTACATTCAAAAGACTTAACAAAACAAGAATTAACAGGCTTTGAAACCAAAGGATTAGAATGCAGGACAAAACTAACATGTCTGGATGAAATTTTGGTTTGCGTTGGATCTTTTAGCAACTGATACGGGCCTCTATTAGTCACTCCTCGAAGTAGTTCCTTCTTTGTCTTTAGATCCTTCACAACACAGCAGTGTTTATTGAAATAGCATAGGCATAGTTATCTTTAAGCAATTTTGAAACACTAATTAAATTCCTAGTGATATCAGGCACATGTAACACTTAGTTAAGTTTTACCTGTTCCGACTGTTCCGATTGGCGTTGTGTGTGAATTTTGGTGCATCCAACATATGAAATTACCAGGTTTTGTTCATTACTACTGCAAGCTTACTACCTCCTCTATAATCTGAGTTGATGGACAAGTTCTGCAGTAAGTTTGTGACATGGTTTGTCGATCCGCTTTCTATGTACTAGGCTGGATCCGCTGAGTTCACAAAATTCGTTAGGTAAGCAACTTTACTGTTTGATTGGGCTGCTGAGGAGTGAATTCCTTGTCATATCTATGCTAACATTCAACAGCAGTATGGCCAACTTTCAAGCATATTTGACAGGTAGGCTTCGAACCTCCTCTTGTATTAACTGATCTACCTTGCCTACATCCTGCATTGTTGAGAACATTGCTGCCTTGGTTCGATGCTTTTTAGTTCTTCTTCTGATACTGATTAGAGTGTGCGAGATTAGCAGTTATCTCTTGCTGGTAGCTTGAGTTTAGGAGTCTATTCCACCTATCCAACTTGTTTTCATGGCTTAGTAGCATTGAGTACACTTCTTCAAGTGATGGTATCTCAGCCTTTGAAGAGAAATTGATTATAGTGGACTCAAAGTCCCTTTCTAGTCCTTCCAGAATGTACATGATTAAATCTTGTCTGATATATTGTCATCAAATGCTCTCAAGGCATCAACTATGCCCTTCATTTTCAGATAATATTCAGAGATTCTCATGTTCTCTTTCTTTGTCTATGTAAGCAAACTCCTAAGGTTCACTATTTTGGCCATTGATTTGGCTACAGAGGTTTTCTCCAAGGACATCCACAGTTCTGAGGAAGATGTGCATCCTACAGTTGCAGGATGCATTGACTCACTCAAGGTAGAAAGGAGCCATCCCATAAGCCGCTGGTCTAGTTTTTTCCAGGTTTTGTATGCAGGATTGATGGTGGTGTTGCTAGTTTCTTCTTCATCTGTGCTGACAATGTATTGGTTTGGGGGTGTTAATTTTGCATCCAAAAAATCCTCAAGATCATTGCCTCTGAAAGAAGGCAGGACCTGAGCCTTCCAGAGCAAAAAATTCGAATCTGTGAGCTTAATGACATTTGGAAATGTGATGGTTGCTGTGTGAGTTCGACTTTGCAGTTACGTTTGTGTCGATTTGTGTTAAGCTTGAGGAATTGTGACTTGCAACCATTTTTCTTGCGCTGATACAAAATTAAATTTTGAGAGCAAGAATTAAGAAGTTACAATAGAAAATTTTTTCAGGGCTGATCCGTATTTTTAAAAGAACACACACACACACACACACACACACACACACACACACACACACACACACAAAGTTTTACAATTAGCATTAAAACCGAAATGACAATTCAACCAAACCATTACACACAGCAGTTCACGCAACATCTCAGAAGACAAGACTATTCTGCTGAAATTTAAATGGGAAATAATACTAACAAGATAAGAGAGTCTTATACATTTGAGTCAAGCTTGGGGGCTTGATCTTGGAAAGTCCAATAAGGTATGACAGCCCGTCAGCATGCTTCAATTTTAACTGCAATTGCCTGATTAGGCAGGTCCATTTGAGCATGCGTGCAGTCAAAGAAGTCCAAGGAACCACATTCCTGTCAGTCATGCGTTCGAACAAAGCCCAAGCATTGTCCAGATCACGAACCTTCATACATATCCAGCAATCAGCGTGTTCCAAAGTGCAACATCTCTTATTCTTCTCAATCCATCAAACAGTTTTCGAGCAAACCAAGTGCATTTACAGGAAGCATACATTTCTATAAGACCCATGCAAACATGGACATCCAAGTCTAACCTAGTTCCTATTGTTTGACACTGAATCTCTCTCCCTATTTCAATAGCTGGTAACTTAGCAATTGCCTTTATCACAGAAGAGAAAGTATAACTGTCAGGTCGCAAGCAGCTGCCTGGAATGATGGCATTAAAAGGAAATGCCGTGTTAGAGAGCCTTGATCATGGTGTTATACAGATGCACATCTGGTTGGGAGTTGTGGGTGAAGACGGAATACGCATAATCGGGGAAACCCAGCCAAGAGCAGAAGTCAATAAATCGGCTAAGACGAAGATTACTACGACACTGTCTCTAACGATCATCAAAACCAAGTGCTCAATACATGCGTTTGAGGTTTGAGCACTGCCATAGCAAAGTAAAAAGGTCTGCAGTTGTTCAACATAAGAGACGTTTGTGTATAGTAGAGAGGAAAGTAGTGATATTATTTGCCCAAAGAAAATTGGGGTAAATTTCATCTTTAAAGCCTATAAAAAGTGTAGCGTTTGTTTCAGCGCTCTTGTTTTCTTTTCCCGTGCGCTAACAATTGACCAACTATAGTCTACTAGTTCACTATAGCCTGCATAAAACCCAAGCTTTTCTAATAACAAAATGTACGAGACAATAAAAAAAGGTAGTGATTCTGGATGCTGGTAGTTCTTAAGACATCAACTTTAGCAATGATTTGCAACTAAAACAAGGCACAAAGCCCAAAAATGATTCCTTGAAGTTGAAGAGAGGATGAGATGGGTTAATCTAATTGGTTGATTAGATGTCATCGAGCTTGGAGTTTGCATCCTTAAAAAGTGCTGCCAAGTAAGTAAGTGCCGTGTTCAGTCAGTGGATGAGAAAGGTAAAGTGCGATTGAGACTTTCTAGGTTTGACTTGTGTCCTTCGATTTTGGATGGAACGAATAGAAATCAATCATACCATAAAATTACTGCAAGCACAGCAAAGTGGCAAACGAGCAGCCGCAGCAGTGGAGTGCATCTCATTGCTATGAAAATTGATAGGTTTTAAAAAATAAATAAATAGATAGTTATATTTATAGGAACCATGAATATGGGATGGGAAATACTAGTTAGTACCGAGTCAATTCCCATTATCCTCCTCCTTTAACAATCCCTAATTCCCACAACCACCTTCTTGACCAACATCACAACCATGGCGGTACAATAACACAACCCCACTTCAAGTTTTCTTTCAGATCTACCTTAATACTTTCAAACACACCCACTTACCATTGTTAGTTAAGGAAAGACCTCTTTATTCGTGCTCAGTAAAGTCAGTGATTTTATATTAAATCCATTAATATTGTTATTTACAGAATGGAAGGGAATTCCGGCGGCGGCGGCGGAGGAGGTGCAGCTGGTATTGGCGGTGGTAGCGGAGGAGGAGGAGCGAATGACGTGGAGCTAGTATGCAAGACATTGCAGGTTGAGCATAAGCTTTTCTACTTCGATTTCAAGGAGAATCCACGTGGCCGTTACTTGAAAATCTCTGAAAAGACTTCAGCCACTAGGTCCACTATCATCGTTCCTTTCTCTGGCATTTCTTGGTTCCTCGATCTCTTTAATTACTATGTCAATTCAGATGATCACGAACTCTTTAGCAAGGAATTGCAGCTGGACACCAAGGCAACAACCTTCTTCTTGTTTTCTCTCTTTTTGATTAGTGTCCCGTGGTTTATTAACGCTTCTTTTCCACAGGTATTTTACTTTGACATTGGCGAGAACAGGAGGGGTCGTTTCTTGAAGGTATAATTACCCCTTCAAAATTCTGACTTTCTCAATTATAAGCTTGTTTTTCGTGCTAGATTGCTATGTTTCTTAATTTTTTTTTATTGGCTCTTTCGCTGTACTTAGCACTTACATTTGAGTCATTGCTAATCATCGTATTAACTGAACTCTGCATATGTTTGTGCGCTTTTGTAATAATAGCTTATATGACTGTTCAAATATGAAATTGATGGTTTTTGCTATCAATATTAAGTTTGAATATCAGATTGCTCTTTCTAATTTCTCTATGTTCATCATTTGATTGTTATTTATATATAAATTTTACAAGATTGGTAATGGTAGAGTGAATAAGTTATTTTACATTTTTATGACCAAGTATATTTCAGATATTGTTTGCTTGTTGCTTAGACAGTCACGTGTTACTTTAAAGTTTATTTTGAATCTTTTAAGGGGTTGCAGTTAAGGTCCATAACAGAAATGCAAGACCAATGGCAGGCTACTCAACAATGTATAACTTTGGATTTATTGTTTCTTCTCAAAACTACACCTGAAACCCTTTTCCTTAAATTTCATAAACTTTGGATTTATTATTTCTTCTCAAAACTACACCTGAAACCCTTTTCCTTAAATTTCATAAACAAGGGAAACAATTTCTTTGTTTGTAGAGATGAAATATGCTAGTTCAACTTTTCACATCTCCAAAGAGAGCACGCTTTCCCTTTTTTATTTTTTTTTGTTTCTTCCTTTGGAATGGTGCATTTCATGGTTGCATTTGGGATAATAGTACTTGTCATACATGTGCACTAGAGTTATGGGTGATTTTATACTTCTTTTTGTTGGGTTGCTCAGGTCAGCTCATGTTTGCTCTGCAGGGACTTTCGAATTTGTTAAACCTATTTCTGTTGCAACATTAATTATTTTTTCTTTATTGTCTTTGGAATTACTGTCTTTGGACTCTCTGCACTCTTTGAATCTTCTCTGTGGTGCTTCCTGCATGCTTGCAGCTTTTGTTTCCTGCATTCGTGTATCTTGAAGTAGTTTTTGTGAGTCATTTTCTAATTCCATGTTTGGATCCTCTTCTCTTGCAATAGGTTAATTCAAAATCATCTTTATGGATAAAATACAGAAGCAAATTATTAGTGCTCTTTCTAGTTATTAAACATACTTGTTTGGTTGAAAATCTTAAAGTTTGTTGAGTTAATGGTACTAAACTTGCTTGTTGAGTGCTGTAAATCTCAAAGTTTGACTTGATTGGTTGAAAATCAACCATGGAAGCTGCATACTCTTAGCTTTACCCAGGTGATAAGAGCAAGATTGTGACAAGATGGAGATCCCTCAGTGTTTTTATTATTGTGAAGAGAGTACAAGAAGCTCCAATTGTGCAAGTAAAATGATTTTGCTGACATAATTTATGAACTTTAAATACACTTTTGAAACAGTACCCATTATGTTTGTTTATTAAATGGCATGATCCATCAGACCTGTTTAGGTGGGAGCAGGGCCACATGAAACTGAATTTACTAACCTATCTAATCTAATGCATGCTGGGTTGAATGCTTTAACTGGTCGAATTGGTACTTCTACTCAAAAAGCCATTTCTATTGACTTGAAACTTTTAAAAATTTATAATCTTTAATTGGTTATTGGTCAACTGAAACAAATATCTTTCTGGAAATTTCAGTTCGAACATGAATGCAGCAATACAACCTAGTTTCTTAATACTGCATGTGGCAGCCTGGTCTGGCTCAATGGTTTTCTCATGATCACATAGGACTCTTAAGTGAGATAATTAGTATTAGCTTTGAACTTGTTGCTTTCAAATTATGTATGCTGATAGATATTTCTTGAAGAGTTGTTATAGAAAGATTTAGATTCTTTTTGTACAAGATAGGGAAAACATACTACAAATATTTATACTGGGCTTGAAAAGATTTTGAATTTTGGATTAAGTTATGTTAAACCGTGGATTATCTTTATTCCCTTTTACTGGTATGGCAGAAAGCTTTTTAAAGCAACTAATAATTGCTTCAAAAGCCATTTGAAGGTTTCCCTGCTACTGCTTAGTGCTTACTTAGGTGCCCTATGGGAGTAAAAGTGAATTCCAAATTGCAGCAGAAAGGAGGAGTATCTATAATAATGCTATAAGCCGTAAATGCTAGATTTTGCACTTTATTTAATCCATCTGTTGGCAATGCTAACCTTCTTGCTGTCAACCGATCACTCTAAAATTGTAATCCAAGGCAGCCAATGATTGAATAAGGTCACGTTGTGGCAACAGTCTTTACCAGTGTCTGAACAATCTGAAGATTTTTGACTAGATAAAGATTTCAGAAGGTTCTGAGGTTAGATCATGACCAAAATGATCTTTCTGCAACTGGGTTTTTCTAGGATTTGATAATGATGGTGGAGCAACCAGTCAAAACCAAGTCTAGGCCTGAACCACTCAGAGCCCTCTATGATCCAAATTTTCACTCAACATTAACTTTTATTAATTTCCTTTTAAATATTATGTTAGTATAGAATTAATTGCCAAGTGTATAAATTTCTTGAGGATTTAAGTAGTATCTTGTCATGATAATCAAAGAATATCCAGTATTGACTGATTCTTTCCCCTTTTTCTTAGATAGTTGTGAGCTCTTGCTACATCAATTTCGAATGGATGTTTTTTATCAGAGATCTTTTGAAAGTTAATTGTCATATCAGATCCATTAAATCTACTTCTGTTTGTTAAGAAAAACATCAATCAGATATTAGATTGAGCCTCAAGTCTCAAAGATCTGATTACACTCATCTAGTAGCTAATGGCTTCAACATTAGTGTAGTTATATGGAAATCTAGAGATTTAGTGCGATGTTGAGACTTCTTAGAGTTTTAGTAGTATATCATGCTTGACAATCAAACAACATTCTTGCTTAGGTATAGAGTCTGTCTAGGTTCAATGCATTTCTGTGGATTTAATTATGGTATTTATTTTAATTAGTGAAGAATAGTGGTGCAGTTTGGTTAACTTCTAACAATGTCACAAAGATCATTTGATTCTTTTGAGATACATAATGAATTGATTAAGTTTCTAGGTTTAATTTTGGTAGATCTAATCATCACAAGGGTATTAAGAAAATTGGTCCATTTCTCTGTTTCAGGAAGCTCTTGTAGAGACGTAGTTTGTTATTTTGTGATACTGGGAAAATTTGACATTTGTGCTCTGTAAGTTCTCAATAACCTATTAGATGACAATTTTGTGGAAATTGCGATCCTTTAAATGGTGGGCTGTTTGACATGGATAGTAAGACACTTAAATGTCTGTTTACAGCAAATCAATTTGGAGCAGAATCTGGTCTCTGAACCACTTAGTGCATGGTCAAATTTTTTTGACAGGAAAATTTATGAATAAAATGAATTTCAATGAGTACAAGTTGGGACCTCAATGCCAAGCCTAGGTTTCTAAGATGCATGAGAGGGCTTCAGAAGAGAAAATGACAAGGACAGTTGAGAAATTGAGGTGCTGAAATATAATTTGCAAAAGCTTTATAGTAGCCGAAACAAAATTCTTCCAGCTAATGTTAAAGTAAAACTACTGTTTGGCATTTTGTCTTTTTAAACTCCTTTCCAACTTCCCACAACTCGGAATAACTTTCAATATGACCAACTATGGAGTTTTAAGAGATGAACACAATTGGGTCATCTCATCATAGAAGTACATTAAATAATATTGGTTTTACATTTTGAAGCTATCTGCTTTTTAATACCAAGATAAGGTAACTGAACACTCAATGAATTGAATGGAATATATAATATATATTTGATCGGCCTAACTTGCATTGCTGCACAGTTAAGATAGTATGAATCAGAATTCCACTTGAGAAAAATATGGTCAAGGGCATATGCAGCAGTGCATGTCCTTTTCCTTTTGTTTTCTTCCCGTTTCACAAAGAAATTCATATTTAAAGTGTCCAGTTGCAAAGGATAAGTTGTGCTTGGAGATCAATGCTAATTCTCCTTCTGTTTTATTTGAAAGCCCAATGCTTTGCAATTCTCTTTATAATTTTACTATCCTCTATTTTCTTTATGCCTCACTTAACTCTCTTGAAACTTCTCTTTCAAATCTATTGATATTATTTTTCTTATTCTAAATCTCTGGTCATTTCTCACATTCTTCTCTTTTTGTTAGATCATCTTTCTTATTCTATCAAATAAAAAAATTATGGCCCATCCCGTTTGCTTTAGATAGTGAGGTTATTGATGTTTATATTCTCGTACTTGTATATTTGTGGTGAGTAATTCCCTTCTAATCAAGCAAATGACTTGTTCTTGGTACTGTAGCACGGTTATTGATGTTAATTGATTTTGTTTTCCTTATGACGAATTCTTTGGATCACCTTTCTTCTCTTGTGAACCTGTATTAAGAAGAACTAACTACTTGGTTGATCTTGCTGTTTTTCAGACATATGTTTGAAAAATAAAAAACTTTGCCTTGAGACAGAGAGATGGATACCATCTGCAGAGTGGTCAGGAAAACTCAATATTTTCTTGTCATTCACCAGGTTTCAGCAATTTAATGGAAAATGCACTTGAGTGTTTATAAATTTACGAAGCATATCTGCAAATTTTATTATATCAGGGCTACAAATTATATTGTGTTGCAATCTAGAAGGAAGAAACATCTGAAGAGTAGTGCAGTGCCATTTGTATGTGGTTAGCCAGTTAAGTTTTCTACATTTTTCATTTTAAAAGCAAGTCATGGTAAAACATGCTTTATGTACAGTGACTTTTTTGGTTAATTTGTAATGCTTTATTTTTCTTGTTTTGTCTGTGCACTACTTAAATATGATCAGATCAAGGCTATGTTGCATTATAAAATTGTATGCAGGTATCGGAAGCATCTGTCAGCAGAAACCGCAGTACTATTATTGTTCCTGCAGGGAGTTCACGGGATGAAGGGTGGGCAGCATTCAGGAACATTTTGGCAGAGATAAATGAAGCATCCCAACTTTTCATATTGCCCAATCAGGTGTCCTTGTATTGCATGCATAAACTCCTTGCTTTCCTATTCTAAAGCTAAAAGAGATACTTCTTGCCTTTATCAAAGGTCTTACCTCCATTTTTTTTCTGTTGTTGTACACCTTGTCTTGTGTGCACCAAAACAGCAAAGTTCTGAGCAGTCAGAACGTATTGTTGGGCTTTCAGATGATGTAGGGGCTGGTTTTATATCTGGTCAGAGTAGCCAATCTGCCCCTCCTTCAGGACTGAATGTAGACAGATCAGTTGAATTACCAGCACAAGATGAAATTGGTAACATGGGGGTTTCAAAGGTAATCAGAGCTGATCAGAAGAGATTCTTCTTTGATCTCAGGAGCAACAATCGAGGTCATTTCCTCAGGATATCTGAGGTGAGCTGTTGGAAGATGTTAGTATTTGATTTAGTTTATCTTTTTTGAGTGTTGAAAACCATTTGTAGTCGAAGTTTTCCAATGTTAATTAAATTTACTTGTGCTGCAATGGTGTCGAAAATTAAAAGGTTGCAGGTTCTGACCGGTCCTCCATCATACTCCCGTTATCTGGGCTGAAGCAATTTCATGAAATAGTGGGTCATTTCGTGGAGATCACCAAAGACCGAATCGAAGGAATGACTGGTGCAAATGTTCGGACAGTGGACACCCCTCAAAGATAAAATCTTTTGATTCAGTTGTTTGGTTAAACAAGTTATCTGTTGTGCAAGGTTGCTTCAAAATGATGCACGATCAAGGGTGACGATTGTGTTAGTTGTGTTATGCTTTTTTCTTCTCCTCCAGTCTCATTCAAGTTGCTAAAATAATCCAATGTATCTGTATGATTTTAGTAGAGAAATTTCGGAAATATTTGCCAAGCGTTATTTCGTAGAGAAAATAACTGGGCAGAAAGGCCAAATATTTGTAATTGTTAGTTTGATAGTGTGGCACCCATGTTACGGTTTTGATAATTCTGAGTCTTTTAATAGTTTTTACCTGGTTTCAGCGCAGACAGTCGTTTCAGATTTCTTTTTTATTTTTTCGGATTCATTGCTTTAACTTTAGGCATGGGTGGTGACCTTTTAAAGTGAATGAGTATGGTGTTTGTGATTTTACTCTACAAAATTATCTGTAATTAAAGTAACCTGTCTGAAACTTGGGTGTTTCGTTATGCTTCAACTTAGTAACTTCTTTTTCCCAAACAAAAGTCAAAAAAATTTGTATCACCTGTCATTGAACTAGGTAATGTATATTATTAAAATGCGGCAAACTATTTTACATTTAATACTTAAAACCTCGAACCTCTTCTCCACCATGGCATTGTATACCTTCAGTCTGCCCTTTTCCATCCTCGCTTTCGTCTCAGCCCATCATCCTAATCAGATTAATACACACGCACACACACGCTGTAATCCTTTTATTAACACCTTCTTTTAGTTGAATTAACCCATAACATCGTTAAATAACACTACATAATCTACATTAGGCGTATTTTCTTAGTAACGTCAAGCGAGTGAGGGTGTTTCCCATATCATGTACGCCCATTGGCTGAAGTCATACAATATAAAAAATAAGGCCTATGCCGACAAACTATTTAATACGATAGTGAAGAAGTAAAAACTTGCAACCGAATGATATAAAATTATTTAGGCTATCTGAAAGGCATTAGTCCGTTTGAAAATTTATTTATAGAGATTGCCTGTGATATTGCAAATCTCAAATAAATCAATTTGTATAACAATATTTTATGTAAATAATGTGACTTTATGTATTAGCTAAGCTACATTACTGATCAAATTAAGTTATAATACTTTAAGGCCTTCGATCCTCGTCAACAAGAAATACTTTGCAAATATGCATAAGCTCTTGATGATGGTTATTCAAAAAGTTTTTTAAATTACCCTTTTTGCCTGAAAAAATAAAGGGTCTGATAGATGAAGAGAAAAGAGAGACGTTTAATATTCCAGTGTACATGAGAAGCATGGAAGAGGTTGAAAGTGCAATGAAGAAATGTGCTGGATTTGAGATACAAAGAATGGAGTACAAGACAATAGTGGAGCATTCGGCGGAGAAGCAAGAAGAGTGGATGGATTGATCATAAGCTTCACCTCAAGGAGCTAATAGGATGATTATTTTGGATACATGTGTGTGTGTGTGTGTCTTATCAGAATCATGACTAATGCATGCACGCAAGTCTTATGCTTATAAAATGATCATATGTCAAACTTTCTGAGCATGAACTAACATTATTAAATTTTCGTGCTTTATTTACGTTTTGACCATCAGAAATGAACGAAGAGAGAATCAACCGGGTTGCAAGTTTGTGTAAAGAAATAAAGCAAACTTATCCATCCTTTTGACTGCTTGAGGTGAAGCTTATGATCAATCCATCCACCTATTCCATGCACATTCAGACGAGTGTTGGTCGCAACTTCTGTTTCTCTCCGAGAGCTCAGCACATCCTATCTGTTAAAAAATGATATAAATGTTAGGACACTATATTAAACTTCGTTTTAAAAAGAAATTGAGTTGATTCAGCCTGTCATTGTATATATAGATGATATTAAAATATGATAACACATCAAACAATAATGAAATCAAAACCTTTTAAATGAGGAACTTGAAGATCATATCATAATAATTTTGAATTAAACAATATTAAAGATCATATTTAGAAAATCTCTCTCTCCATATATATATACATACACATAATAGGAGTTACTTGAATGTGGCAGAATTCTAAAAAGAATAAGGTGTAGCCATGCAGGATTTGTCAAATTGCACACCAACTTGCACAAATTTGGTTTCTTCCATACACATAAGCATCGATTCTCGATCATTATAAGCATCGTACTGAACAGAAATCATTAACCTGAAACATCAAACACCATATGATACGATTCAATGGATGAATATACCTGAATGGACCTTCGATAGTTCTAAGACAAATGAAGGAAAATTAGACCTCTATGATAGCGTATTGCAACTTTCATACACATACACACACTCATACACATGCACACACTGCCAATGCTAAACAATGACAAATTAATTGTCAGAAGATTCACATATCAAAAGAAATAAATACCATGACAAAATGCTTTTCATATTGATTTAGCTTGGAGCTTTATTTCATCTTAAGTACTTATTAGCAGCATTTTGCCAATTTCTCTTCCTTTTGTCTTGCAATTTTCAAACCGAAAGAGAACATTGAACCGTTACATAATGGACTTTTCGACTTCACCAAAGCTGTTCGATTCTATATCAATGAAATTGCCAGAACTAAACAGAAAGAATTAACTACAAATATACACATACAAATCCCCATAACGAATTTGAAGAAGAAAAAGGAGCCCAAGACAATAAAAACGAAAGCAGAAAAGAAAAATGAATAAATATAAATGCCCATGCTTTGTAGATAAGGTCCCATAACTAGCTAAAGGGCAATTGTTGCCTTTAAAGTCAAAAGAGAAGTAAAGAGGGACCAACAAAAATAATAAAGAATATCATTACTCTGCGGAGGGAATATTCTAAAGCAAAGAATCATTACTCAGCTTATATATCATCAAGTTACATCGTAAGAAGAAAAACATATAAAATAAAATAAAATATATGAAAGAATTTTATTGGAAATTGGAAAGGGTTAATACATATGCACCAGCAGGCATACTATATTACTCTCTCATGTCATGCATAGATGCAATGCTTATCAGGTACAGTTGCATGCAGAATTAAATGCTGTAAGGTGGAGGCTTGGGTAAGTCAGCAACGATGCCACAGAGCAAAGCGTGATCAGGCATGTTATACTCATCTCTGATAGAGCGCTCAGGCGATCTAACGCTGATATAGAGCTGCTGGCCTAAGTAATTTCTCTCCATGATTTGGGATTTCAAGTTCCACATTCCAGCATTATCCAATGTCACCAAGATGGCGGCCCAGGAATGGGGGAAGACCTGAACTGTGTGCCTGCTTACTGCGTCAATAAGATTGTAGTTCATCCTCTTCTCAGCTGTCCAGGTTCCAGCCTCAACGCTGTACATATGTAGCAAATTTAATTGAATAATTAATTATTTCAATTAATTCACCAATAAATACTATGTTATAATAAAAAAAAATTATTTTGAAATAATTAACTTACGCTAGAAGGAAGAATGAGTGGCCATCCAAGTTCCATGACTGTACGCTCTTCTCGCGGTTCTCCAAGATGATCTCTACAAAGCTTTTGAAAGTCGCGTTGAGGACATGGGGCTGCAGTATAACGTTTTCAATATTTTCTGTTGGCTCGTCTTCGACACTGTAATTGAAAACCTTGTCCGCAACTCCATAGTACTCAGCAAACTTCATTGGGGTGGTTGGATTCACATGAGAGACACCGTTGATGGCATAGCGGATCTTTGCATCCACCTTGCTTGCTGTGTTAACGAGCAGGATTGTGCGATTAATAGGGATTTCACCATAGTGGAAAGAACCCTGAGGATTAGGCCTGGCAGCACTGGAAGTCAAGTTCCAGCGGAATGTTCGAAATTGATTAAGAGACCAAGCCCAGCCAACCGGTGGCTTTGGAAGATCAGGTGAAGCTGGAACCTTGCTATCAGCGTAGCGAATTATAGCTGTGCTTGTGAGCACTCTCTTTATGAATCGTGTAGAGGCAATCAAGTAGTAGTCCTTAGGTTCCTGGTTTGCTGTCACATACACTGTATAGCACTGACCAACATGCACGTCAAGAGAATCGTACACGTTCTGGACGACATGGGAACCCCTCCATCTCGACCAATTTCATTGTGTGGCCTTGGATCATGAAGTTGAGTGTGCTCTTAATTCCAACATTGCAAATTCTGTACCTGTAAATCTTGCCTTCCTTCATGGTGAAGAGAGGTTCACCAGTACCATCGGGCTTGCCTTGTTTACCGTTGATGAGAACACCATCTGGCCTCCCAAGAAGGCGACCACCGTCCAATTTCTTCTTGAGTTCAGTGTGGTTCTTGGCATACCAGTCTCCAATAAGAACAGTGAACTCATCCTCAGTGAAACGGTTGTAAGGAGTTGGGACTACAGACCGGGTGTGAATCCGGAGGCCACCGAAACCACCAGCTGCCCTATGAATGCTAGTTGTTGGATAATAGAAGTAGCTACCGATCTGATCCTTAACCTGGAGGTAGTAAGTGTAATTCTTTCCAGGAGGGATGGGGCAGTTAGTCCCAAGAGAGCCATCTTGCCAAGAATTCTTCCTGTTCTGAATGCCATTCCAGGTAAGAAGGAATGGCTCATCAAGGTTATTGATCACATTGATTATAAGATTGTTGTTGGTAGTGGAATTAATATTCGGCCCAGGAAATTCACCATTGATGAGTATGCCCTGTTGGGGAACTCCCAATGGAGAGATGGTGCCATAGGAAACGTTCCATGTGAAGAAAAAGGAAGGATCTGCAGCTTGAACTCCAGCTGCTAATAGGGAAAGCAGCAAAATTGAAATCATCCCAGTAGCAGTCATCTCCCTCATAATGTGATCTTGCCTTTTTATTTTTGCGTTTCTTAAGGCTAGCTACGTACCTTTCCTATTCACTCAATTACTTCTTTTAATTAGATATGTGTCCCTGACGGAAGAAGATGCTTCGGCTCCTTCTACCGCATTGAGTAGCCACCCACCCGTCCCCTTTTATACATGGGGTAGACATCTTGATCTATTCTTAGTCTTTCCTTAATTACAAACCGTTTTAATTAACTACCGCAAATCCCTCTAAGCTCGTTCCTAGCATGGCGCCCTTCCTCTGATTTTTCTATCAAATGGTTTGTTTTTACCGCTTTTACCGACTAACCAGATTCTTCCTTCAATTTCCACCATGCCAGATGTCACAATAAAATTACATATTACATAAACATACATACATATTAATTGAATAAATTCACCAAGTAAAATCTGTTTTGACCAATCTATTGATATTCAAAATGTGAAATATCCTGCCGTTTATCATTTTTATTTTATCTTATTATTTCATGAAGTTGTCCTACATTTTTAAATTACATTGATAACTTTAAACATTGTATCACATATAAATGCTTTTATCATACTTTGAAACATTTCAAAAAACAAAAAGGTCAATAAACACCGTACATTAATCTTTTTTAGCATTTAGAGCGTAATACGCTATAAATATTTTGATTTAATATGTCTAAGAATTATCTAAAATTTCTACCATTTCAAATTTTTATAACTATCAAAATGACATCACTTAGGATTACTTTGGGATTGATGTGACATTTAAAATAACTTATTATGTTAAAAAAGTGAATATTAAGAAAAATAGGTAGGCATTTGGTAGAATTTAAAAAAAAACTTAGAAGAATTTATTATGCCTCAAATATGAATAATGACAGTTAATTTGTTATAATAAAATTATAATATTAAACAAATTAATTTGTTAAAAAATTTAAGCAATATAAAAGAATTATGATTGATAAATAAGGACTTGTGTCAATATGAAATATAAGTATTTTTTATTAAAAATATGAAGCTACAACATAAATTCTAAATTTCGCATTGAATGTCATCACGGATTATTTGATACATGACCTTTAAAAGCAACCCTCTATGCTTCCAAAAGTTGCCCCAAGTATCCACTAAATAATAAAATAGGCTGCTTAATTTATTTTAACCAAATTTTCAAAAGTTATAAAATAAGTTTTCATAATTTTCACTGTAATTTTAGAGGAGCACTAATAAAAAAAAGTATCAATTAAGAAGTATAATTTATTAAAATAATTTTTAGCATTTTAACTATTTTTTATAAATTTTTTATTAATCAAAATTTTTTCTTTTTACTAATTTTAAAGATCATCTTCGGTTGTTATATGTTTAACTTAAATTATTTTTTAATATAGGAATAAGTAATTATTAAGTATGAAATAAGTTTGTGAAACTTTTTACTCATATCTTTAAAAAATAAATAGAACCAAATTATTGTTTTTTCTTGGTAAGACTAAATTTTCATAAGTGTATTTGCCTAGAAAGGAGAGAGAGAAGAAAAGAAAAATTCATGCCAAAAAATTTATGTTAGTACCAATTAATTTTAGTTTAATTTGATAATCAAAAAGTAGTGACAAAAGAAATTGTGTGTATAATAGGTATTGTTACAGAATCATACAATAATCTAGTTAACTTAGAAATATTTTTTAAGAAAATTTAAAAGCAACTTGCATATTCATTTGTTTTATCATGTAATTTTTGATCAGAATATCTTATTGACCAATATTATTAGCGAACAGAAATGTGTAGCTTACTAGAGGGTAGTAACTTAACATTACGGTGAGGGTGTGTCAAGAATAGCATGTACTAAAAAATAAATGAAAGGACTGTTTGAATTCAAAGGACAAGAACACAAATGAATTCGTGAGGATTTACACGTTGTTAATTTGCCCATTTCAGGCATTGCATTTCTATAAATCAGATAGTTGAAAAGAGATAGAAGTAGTCGATTTATTGTGCCATTAGACAGAAGATTTCGTAAGAGAAGTAGGATAGCTAGATAGATAGATAAATAGATGTCTACATCTATGTATTCATATATATAATCATTAAATATGCAGGTACATACATAGACACCTTTTATATATAAGTTGATAAGAGAGGGAATGAGAGATGAATTCAGTGTTTGTTGAATTTTTTTGCCGTATCTTTCAACAGAAGCATTATTGGCTATCCATGTTGAGGACCCCTACTTGTATTTCACATGGAACATCACTTGTGGCACCATCACTTCTATGGGATTTCCCGAACAAGGCGTTCTTATCAACAGCAAATTTGCAGGACCCAACATTAACTCGGCTACCAACAATAATCTTGTCATCATTTTGTTAATAACCTTAACGAGCCATTCTTTCTTACTTGGTAATACCTGATATAAATATTGTATCCATTATTTTTATCGTAATTTGATTTTCTTTTATATATATATATATATATTATATATATATATATATATATATATATATATATATATATATAATATAGTAGTTAGTTGATTGCCCTCGCATAAACTAGCAGGAATGACGTCTACCAATGGAATAACATCCGGCAAGATGAAGTTCTTGGGATTAACTGCCACATTCCTCTGGGCAAGAATTGTCCTTACTAACTGCAGGTCAAGATCCAGATTGGTTCCTACTTCTACCATCGGAGAATGGCAGTTCATAGATCAGTTGGTGGATTTGGTGACCTTCGTATCCATAGCCATTCTTTCATCCCTGTCTTGTATAATCGCATCCCTAAGGATGATCACATAGTTTTTCCTTATGATTGGCACTCCAAAGGACATACTGTTCTTTGGAATTTCTTGGATAGTGGTCGATCCCTCGCTAGACCACAGGGCTTTCTTGTTAATGGCAAATCAGGTAAACCTGATGATAAAGGAGATTCCCTTTTCAACATGACAGTCGGTAATACCTACAAATATAGGATATGTAATGTTGGACTCATGACTTTTCAGGCGATAGCAACGAATGCATAGTCATCCAAGTGCTATGGCTGGATACTCTTCACGTAGTTCTCGAAAATTATCCTAACAAAGTTGCGCAAGGTCATGTTGACAACATTTGTTTTCACTGTGACATTTCAATCTTAGCTTGTGGCATGTCTGCGATTGTATCATAATGGAAAACTTTGCCAGCAACTCTATAATATTTGGCAAGCTTGAGGGGGTTGGGCTTATTGACATGTGAAACACCATTAGAGGCGTAGCGATGTTTTCCACCCACCCTGTTGGCATAGTTAACTTACTTGATTGTAGGAGTTATGTTGATCTCGCTGTAGCGAGAAGAACCTTCAGGATTTGGCATACAAGCACTGACAGTCAAGTACAGCTAAATGTACGGAACTCATTCAGATCCCATGCCCACCAAGAGCGTTTAGGGTTTTTAGGGTATTAGGGTTCAAGGTGCTTTAGGGTTTAGGGTTTTTAGGGTTTAGGATTTAGGGTTTTAGAGTTTAGGGTTTAGGGTTTAGGGTTTAGGGTTTAGGGTTTAGGGTTTAGTGTTTAGGGTTTAGGTTTAGGGTTTAGGGTTTAGGGTTTTAGGGTTTAGGGTTTTAGGGTTTAGGGTTTTTAGGGTTTAGGGTTTTTTTTAGGGTTTAGGGTTTTAGGGTTTAGGGTTTAGGGTTTAGGGTTTAGGGTTTAGGGTTTAGGGTTTAGGGTTTAGGGTTTAGGGTTAGGGTTTAGGGTTTAGGGTTTAGGGTTTAGGGTTTAGGGTTTAGGGTTTAGGGTTTAGGTTGAGGGTTTAGGGTTGAGGGTTTAGGGTTTAGGGTTTAGGGTTTAGGGTTTAGGGTTTAGGGTTTAGGGTTTAGGGTTTAGGGTTTAGGGTTTAGGGTTTAGGGTTTAGGGTTTTTAGGGTTTAGGGTTTAGGGTTTAGGGTTTAGG
>BNST01002437.1:0-58555 GCA_019650275.1 Xylocarpus granatum | reverse complement strand
GAAAGACCTATACTTGTTAGAGGAAATTTAATAACAATTAATAAAAAAATTTACTAAATTAAATGGAAGGGAGTTTGATGCATTGAGGCGAAGAGATCTCCTTGAATAAGATCATGTAAGAAAATTCAAGATTGTGACAACAAAAATAAGAGAAAGTTTTTATTTTTAATACTGTAATTACTTAATTAATTAACAAAAATTAATTAAATTTGGTAAAGTATTAATGTAAACAAATCTATGGTCAATATATCGAACAGTGTTGAGTTGCTTGTTGCTGAATTCCCAAAGTACGTCAATGCAGCTCACTACCGCCAATCACAATCTAAAAAAATGGCTGAGAATATTCAATACAACCTTGATTGCCTAAGTGGATAGACAAACTTATAGACACGGATTATTAAGCCATTATCAGCATCGGGAAATGATCCTTGTGGCTTCTGAGTATCATAACAGTCGCTTGACAAAGGCCCAAAAATGCTTACGTTATTATATTCGAGTTACAAAACTAGCACAAGAATAAAATGTACTAGTAATTAGTGAATGCATACACTCAGAAATATAACTTTCAATACATGAACTTTTTTCTACCTACGTGTCTGTTTATTCTTCTTCGGAAATAAACATATATAACGATAAATCAAACTCGGAAACTCGCACTCTTTGCGTTTGAAAAGCTCTTCAACTGTCCCTTTCGTTATTCGGAAATGATTGTTTTCCACTCCTGCAACAAAATATTAATTATCGTCTGTCCCTGAAGATTTATATTACGGTTTGATTGCGTATTATCTAGTCCTTAATAATTATAATATTACAGTTTAATTACCTTAAATGCATGGTTTCACGGCCACTTTCAGTAGTGTTGAGGAGGTGGGGGAGATGCATAGACGTATGGATGATGCGGTGGTGAATCGTGCACCGATGGGGATGGTGCTGGGGACTTGGAAACCGGAGGTGGTGGCGGAGGAGACTTGTGATACGGGTGGTGGTGGGGGTGGAGACTTGTACGGTTTCCTAGGTGGTGGTGGTGGTGAGATTTGTGGACTGGAGGAGGTGGTGGCGGAGGAGACTTGTAAACCGGAGGCGGTGGAGACTTGTGAACGGGTGGTGGTGGAGGAAATTTGTGAACCGGCGGCGGGGGAGAGTTGTGAATGGGTGGTGGAGGTGGTGGTGACTTGTAAACGGAGAGGAGGAGGAGAGTGGATATTTCTTCGGCGGAGGAGGTGGAGAAGAGTACTTGTAGTCTGCTGAGGTTTCAAACGGCAAGCTAAGAGAAATTGCAAACACTAAAAGAGTGGCAAAGAGAGAGGCCATGAAGAACCCATGTCGACCAGTTATGCTTATGCTCTGAAGCAATGCTTCCCTTCTTTATATAGGCTTTGCTTCTCCACCGAACTTATCATACGATAAAATTGACTTTAAAAAAGGAAAAAAAATGACCTAAATGTAAATTAAAACGAACTGATTCAAATAATGTAAGGAATATGCCATGTTATCACAGTTTGGACTTGGAAATATTATTAATTTGAACGGAAAGGCTTTTCTCAATTAGAACATTTTACTCCGCGGAAGAGCATGAAAACGTGAAGCTGCCTAACTTTTCATGAAAATCTTGGCCTTGGTTCTAGTCGGCGGAGACTTAAATAATTTCATTATAAAGTTTCTATATAATGAAACTTGTACGGCAGAAAATTGCAATGCATACAACACTTTCATCAATAGCACGTGAGACACGATTCTTATGTGAAAAGAATTAGATACGTAATACGTTATAAATAATATTAATCAAATATGAAAATTTATGTATCCAAATTTATACTGTGTAAAAACTTTAAAATAATAAATTAGATGGTTTTCTTGTTTATTAGCAGTAACTCACGGACACAATTAGCTTCAACTGTAAATTATCATAAGATCGTAGACAAGATTTTGAGATTGAATGAATCGTTGCAAATTTTGAGTGCATGAATGAACACAGACTGGAGAAAGTATAAAATCAAGAGAGAGAGAGAGACAGAGAGAGAAATTTTATAATGAAATTATTCGTTAAGTCTCGCCGACTGGAACCAAGGCCAAGATTTTCATGAAAAGGTAGGCAGCCTCATGTTTTCATGCTCTTCGTGGAGAAAATGTTCTAATTAAGAAAAGCCTTTCTGTTCAAATTAATAATATTTCCAATACCAACTGTGATGACATGGCATAATTCCTTACTTTATTTGAATCAGTTCATTTTAATTTACATTTAGGTCATTTTTTTCCTTTTTTAAATTCAATTTTATTGTACGATAAGTTCGGTGGAGAAACGGTAAAAAGCAAAGCCAATATAAAGATTTAGAACTTTACCAATGCTAGAAGCTGCCCGAAACATTGCCTAAACTGTCATTGATTAGAACAAAACCATGACCAAACTGCTGCGTGATTTACAACAATACACCATCACCACTAGAAAACTTCTGAGATGTCTCTTGACCAAACCCCACCATCCAATAAATCATCATAATCCAGCGAAAACGTGATCAAACTAAGCCAAAATACGTGTGTTGTTCGCTTGGTTGGGCATTTTTTTTCTTTAATTGCACATAGATTTTCTAAATCAATGGTTAATTACCATTCTGTTTAACAATAAAATAAAACTTACTATTTATCTAAATAAATGGAGTTCTCATTCTCTTTTATATCATGTTTTAAGGGTTTTGAGTTCAAGTTTAGGTTAAAAAAATTGGTATTAAAACACATAAGGAAGGATTTGATCATAGAAGATATGGACCACATGGTTCAGAATGCATTAATGATAGATTTCATCACAGGAGAATTGGAAAGGGAAAAAAATTGTAAAGCATACTTCAAAAAGGACAGTACACTGAGTTGTCTTAAAAAGGACATGACAAACACTAGTTAGAAGATTTCTTTAACAAGGATAAAATGAATACCTGTCGATTATGCTCACAAAGATTTCATAGAGAAGGAGGATGGGCATAAATGACACGTAAAAAGATAAGAATGTATCCTTCTAACAATTATTTAAAACAATCAGGACTTCTCCTTACAGTAACAGTTGCATGGCAAAAGGCTGAAAATTACATACGTAATTATATTCGAATTATATTCAAATTACAAGCTAGCCCAAGAACAAAGTGGACTAGTAATGAGTGAATGCAATATACAGTCCGCAACATAACTTTCAATACCTGAAAAATTAAGTCTTTTTCCTCTACACGAGTGTTTCTTTATTCTTCTTCAAAAAAGAAATATATAACGATAAATCAAACTCAGAGACTCGCACTCTCTGTCTTTGTAAAGCTCTTCAACTATCCATTTCTTTATTCGGATACATTTGTTTGTCACTCCTGCAATAAAATATTACCTATCATCTATCTCTTTCAATGGTCTTGAAGATTTATATTACAGTTTGATTAAGTATTATCAAGTTCCTAATAATTATCATATTACAGTTTAATTACCTTAAATGCATGCTTTCACTGCCCCTTTCGTAGTATTGAGGTGGAGGAGATGCATAGATGTATGGATGATGCGATGGTGACTTGTGCACCGACGGTGATGGTGCTGGGGACATGGAAACCGAAGGAGGTGGCGGAGGAAACTTGTAAACAGGTGGCGGCGGCGGAGGAGACTTGTAAACAGGTGGTGGTGGCGGAGGAGACTCGTATACCGTTGGTTGGGGTGGAGACTTATGCTTGTACGGTTTCTTAGGTGGTGGTGGAGGTGGTGGTGACTTGTAGACGGGAGGAGGAGGTGGATATTTCTTGGGCGGAGGATTTGGAGAAGAGAACTTGTAGTCTGCTGACGTTTCGAAAGGCAAGCTAAGAGACCATCATTTTCAATATTTATGTCAGTATTTCTCCAAATTTATTAACAGACATACATGGCAAAGGCCATGGTATAAATCAAAATTATTCTATGAATAAATTAACTACAATACTTATAAAAAATTGATCACATATATTACTTTTAATTATTTTTTATTTTTATCTTGATTCTCAATAGAAGCATTGTAAATTTATTTTACTTATCAATGGAGTACAAATTGCATCAATTTCTAAAATTTCCTTATGTAACATTCTTTGAAATTCAAAACTCTTAGAAAAATGAATTCCTAACTTATCTTAGAAATATAAAATTTTAATGTTTATTTATTATCTTCATTAATAATTAAAATAAAAAGTAATTTTTAAATTTTATACATTTTATATTCAAAATTTTATTCTTTTAATTATTATTTACGTTATTTTCTTCACTATTAAAAACTAGATTCATCATGCATTTTAAACTTCAATTGTTGTACTCATTACTTTTACAGTTAATAATTTTCGTTAAGATTTCATTTTCATTTCTCTCCAAAAGAAATCCCAACATTTATTATATAGAACCTAGGCCTTCTAATGGCGATTTGTCATCACCTTAGGACTTCAAAATTATTACTGTCGTAGAGGTTTTGCTTTAATTGTAGTGTTAGATTTGTGAAAGTAATCTTTTCTTCATTGATCTCCACAAGTCCTAGTTGAAATTAAAGAAGATAAAAAATGGAGAATGTTTGCAATTGAAATGACTTGTACTTCCAAATTTTAGTCTTTTATTATTACCAACATTGCAAATATATACACATATGGGAATCAGGTTAAGCCCCTCGATCACATAGTTATAATTGCTATAATGAATACAAAAACATATTAACGTTGCAAATGGTACTGATGCTAATGTATGCAATTTGTTGTCATGCTAGGTTTGTTATGCAGGTAGTCCTTTCTAGTCCTTGGTTACTTAATTCTGAAGTTGCTGATGAGTGAGGTGCTACTATATAACAATTGTAAATAGTGCTGATGTTCTTGTAAGCAAGTTGCTATCGTTTTAGGTTTTTAATGCAGGCGGTCCTCTCTTGTCCCTGACTGCTTAATTCTCTGGCTGCCGGTGAGTGAGGTGCCTTCCAAGTTAGCATGATGCTGCCAATGTTGTACCTTCGTTTCAATTGTCCGGTCTTTCTTATTGCTTATAAGTTTAGAGCAGAGTGCATATGTAGATTGAAAACTTCAAAATTTCATAAGGACGTCAGTCGGTGGCAGCGACATTCTTGTGGCCTTGCAAATTCTCTCTATAACTTGTCCACTTTCGACACATAAGCCGCTCGAAGAACATGGTTGATTTGAAGATATGATGGTAAATACATCAAACAGCGTTGAGTTTCTTGTTGCTAAATTCCATCGACGTAAGTCAATGCAGCTAACTACCCGCAATTGAAGTCTTAAAAAAACAAAAGAAAATAGTGGGTATGATTGTTTAATAGGAACCCAACCTTAATAGTCTAAGTGGGTGGAAAAATTTGTACACACGTACGTATTATTAAGCAATTATCAGTGCCGGAAAAAATTGACATAATGACTTCTCGGTACCACACCAGTTGCATGAAAAAAGGCTGAAAATTACGTAAGTAATTGTATTCGAATTACGAGCTACCACACCACATGAACGAAGTGGACTAGTAATTACTGAATTCAACACACGCAGCAACATAAATTTCAAAACATGAAATGGTACAAGGCTTTTCTTCTACACGCGTGTCTGTTCATTATTATTCGGAAATAAAGATATGTAACGATAAATCAAACTCGGAAAATGTCACTCTTTGTCTTTGTCAAGCTCTTCAACTATCCCTTTCTTTATTCGGATACGACTATTTTCCACCCCTGCAATAAAATATTAATTATTATCTATCTCTTTGAATGGCCCTGAAGATTTATATTATGGTTTTATTGCGTATTATCAAGTCCTTAATAATTATAATATTAGAGTTTAATTACCTTAAATGCATGCCTTCATGGCCACTTTCAGTAGTGTTGAGGGGGAGGGGGAGATGCATAGACGTATGGATGATGCGGTGGTGGTGGCTCGTGCACCGACGGGGATGGTGCTGGGGACTTGGAAACCGATGGTGGTGGCGGAGGAGGCTTGTGAACAGGTGGTGGTGGCGGAGGAGGCTTGTGAACAGGCGGTGGCGGCGGAGGAGACTTGTGTACGGGTGGTGGCGGCGGAGGAGACTGGTGAACGGGTGGTGGGGGTGGTGATGATTTGTGGACTGGAGGAGGTGGTGGAGGAGACTTGTAAACCGGAGGCGGTGGAGGCTTGTGAACGGGTGGTGGTGGTGATGGTGGAGATTTGTGAACCGGCGGCGGTGGAGAGTTGTGAATGGGCGGTGGGGGTGGTGGTGAATTGTAGACGGGAGGAGGAGGAGGTGGATATTTCTTCGGCGGAGGAGGTGGAGAAGAGTACTTGTAGTCAGCTGAGGTTTCAAACGGCAAGCTAAGAGAAATTGCAAACACTAAAAGAGTGGCAAAGAGAGAGGCCATTGAAGAACCCATGTCGAGTACTTATGCTTATGCTCTGAAGCAATGCTTTCCCTTCTTTATATAGGCTTTGCTTCAGCACCGAACTTATCATGCCATAAAATTGACTTTAAAAAAGAAAAAAAAATGACCTAAATGTAAATTAAAATGAACTGATTCAAATAATATAAGGAATTACTTGGAAATATTATTAATTTGAACGGAAAGGCTTTTCTTAATTAGAACATTTTCTCCACCAAGAGCATGAAAACATGAAGCTGCCTAACTTTTCGTGGAAATCTTGGCCTTGGTTCCAGTCGGCGAGACTTAAAATAAATTTGAGATTGAATGAATCATTGCAAATTTTGAGTGCATGAATGAATAGAGACTGGAGAAGTATAAAGTCAAAAGAGAGAGAGTGAGAGTGATAGAAACTTTAAGTCTCGCCGACTGGAACAAGGCCAAGATTTTCATGAAAAGTTAGGCAGCTTCATGTTTTCATGCTCTTGGTGGAGAAAATGTTCTAATTAAGAAAAGCCTTTCCGTTCAAATTAATAATATTTCCAAGTAATTCCTTACATTATTTGAATCAGTTCATTTTAGTTTACATTTAGGTCATTTTTTTTCCTTTTTTTAAAGTCAATTTTATCGCATGATAAGTTCGGTGGAGAAGCAAAGCCTATATAAAGAAGGGAAAGCATTGCTTCAGAGCATAAGCATAAGTAGTCGACATGGGTTCTTCAATGGCCTCTCTCTTTGCCACTCTTTTAGTGTTTGCAATTTCTCTTAGCTTGCCGTTTGAAACCTCAGCTGACTACAAGTACTCTTCTCCACCTCCTCCGCCGAAGAAATATCCACCTCCTCCTCCTCCCGTCTACAATTCACCACCACCCCCACCGCCCATTCACAACTCTCCACCGCCGCCGGTTCACAAATCTCCACCATCACCACCACCACCCGTTCACAAGCCTCCACCGCCTCCGGTTTACAAGTCTCCTCCACCACCTCCTCCAGTCCACAAATCATCACCACCCCCACCACCCGTTCACCAGTCTCCTCCGCCGCCACCACCCGTACACAAGTCTCCTCCGCCGCCACCGCCTGTTCACAAGCCTCCTCCGCCACCACCACCTGTTCACAAGCCTCCTCCGCCACCACCATCGGTTTCCAAGTCCCCAGCACCATCCCCGTCGGTGCACGAGCCACCACCACCGCATCATCCATACGTCTATGCATCTCCCCCACCGCCTCAACACTACTGAAAGTGGCCATGAAGGCATGCATTTAAGGTAATTAAACTCTAATATTATAATTATTAAGGACTTGATAATACGCAATCAAACCGTTATATGAATCTTCAGGACTATTAAAAGTGACAGATGATAATTAATATTTTGTTGCAGGAGTGGAAAACAATCATATCCGAATAAAGAAATGGACAGTTGAAGAGCTTTTCAAAGGCAAAGAGTGCGAGTTTCGGAGTTTGATTTATCGTTATACGTGTTTATTTGCGATGAAGGATAAACAGACACGTAGGTAGAAGAAAAGACTTGTACCATTTCATGTTTTGAAATTTATGTTGCTGCGTGTATTGATTTCAGTAATTACTAGTCCACTTTGTTCTTGTGGTGTGGTAGCTCGTAATTCGAATACAATTACGTACGTAATTTTCAGCCTTTTTTCATGCAACTGGTGTGCTACCGAGAAGTCATTATATTAATTTTTCCCGGCGCTGATAATTGCTTAATAACACGTACGTGTGTACAAATTTTTGCACCCACTTAGACTATCAAGGTTGAGTTCCTATTAAACAATCATGCCCACTATTTTCTTTTTTTTTGAATTAAATTGCGGGTTGTTAGCTTCATTGACCTACGTTGATGGAATTTAGCAACAAGCAACTCAACACCATTTGATATATTTTCAAATCAAATATGTTCTTCCAGCGGCTTATGTGTCGAGAGTGGACAAGTTATAGAGAGAATTTGCAAGGCCACAATAATGTCGCTGCCGCCGACTTATGTCCTTTGAAATTTTGTAGTAGGCACCTCACTCATCAGCAACTTTAGAATTCAGTAACCAAGGACTAGAAAGGACCCCCTGCATAACAAACCTAACGTGACAAGAAATTGCATACATTAGCATCAGTACCATTTGCAACGTTAATATGTTTTTGTATTCATTATAGTAATTATAACTATGTGATCTAGAGAATTAACCTGATTCCCATATGTGTAAATATTTGTAATGTTGGTCATAATAAAAGACTAAAATTTGGAAATACAAGTCATTTCGATTTCAAACATTCTCCATTTTTTATCTTCTTTAATTTCCACTAGGACTAATGGAGATCAATGAAGAAAAGATTACTTTCACAAATCTAACACTACAATTAAAGCAAAACCTCTATGAAAGTAATAATTTTGAAGTCCTAAGGTGATGACCAATCACCATTAGAAGGCCTAGGTTCTATATAATAAATGTTGGGATTTCTTTTGGAGAGAAATGAAAATGAAATCTTAACGAAAATTATAAACTGTAAAAGTCATGAGTACAACAATTGAAGTTTAAAATGCATGATGAATCTAGTTTTTAATAGTGAAAAAAATGACGTAAATAATAATTAAAGAATAAAATTTAAAAATTACTTCAAAAGAAGAACATATAAATATAAATAAGATTAAAAATTTACATTTCTAAGATAAGTTGGGAATTCATTTTTCTTAGGAGTTTTGAACTTGAAAGAATGTTAGATAAGGACATTTTAGAAACTGATGCAATTTGTATTTCATTGACAAGTAAAACAAATTTACAAGTCACCACCACCTCCACCACCCGTTCAAAAGTCTCCTTCGCCGCCAGTTTACAAAGCTCCATCACCACCTAAGAAACCGTACAGGGGTAAGTCTCCGCCCCCACCACCGGTATACGAGTCTCCTCCGCCGCCACCACCTGTTTACAAGTCTTCTCCGCCACCTCCTTCGGTTTCCATGTCCCCAGCACCATCATCGTCGGTGCACAAGTCACCATCGCATCATCCATACATCTATGCATCTCCTCCACCTCAACACTACGGAAAGTGGCAGTGAAAGCATGCATTTTAGGTAATTAAACTCTAATATGATAATTATTAAGAACTTGACAATACTTAATCAAACTGTAATATAAATCTTCAGGACCATTGAAAGAGATAGATGATTAGTAATATTTTATTGCAGGAGTGGCAAACAATCGTATCCGAATAAAGAAATTGATAGTTGAAGAGCTTTACAAAGACACAGATTGCGAGTCTCTGAGTTTGATTTATATTTATATATATTTCTTTTCGAAGAAGAATAAAGAAACACTCGTGTAGAGGAAAAGACTATTAATTTTTCAGGTATTGAAAGTTATGTTGCGGACTGTACTACATTCACTATTGACTAGTCCACTTTGCTCTTGGGCTAGCTTGTAATTTGAAAATAATTCGAATATAATTACGTATGTAATTTTCAGCCTTTTGCCATGCAACTGTACTATACCGAGAAGTCCTGATTTTTTAAATAATTGTTAAGAAGAATACATTCCTACCTTTTATGTGTCAAAAAAAATTTATGCCCGTCCTCCTTCTCTATGAAATGTTTGTGAGCATAATCAACAGGTATTCATTTCATCCTTGTTAAAGAAATCTTCTAACTAGTGTCTGTCATGTCCTTTTTAAGACAACTCAGCGTGCTGTCCTTTACGAAGTAGCTTTAAGATTTTTTTTCCCTTTCCAATTCTCCTATGATCAAATCTGGCATTAATGGTTTTTGAACCACACGGTCAATATCTCCTACGATGAAATCCTTCCTTATAGTTTTAATACCAATTTTTTTAACCTAAACTTGAACTCAAAACCCTTAAAGCATGATATAAAAGAGAACGAGAACTCCATTTATTTAGATAAAATAGTAAGTTTTATTTTATTGTTAAACAGAATGGTAATTAACCATTGATTTAGAAAATCTATGTGCAATTAAATAAAAAAATGCCCAACCAAGCGAGCAACACACGTATATTGGCTTAGTTTGATCACGTTTTCGCTGGATTATGATGATTTATTGGATGGTGGGTTTTGGTCAGAGCCATCTCAGAAGTTTTCTGGTGGTGATGGTGTATTGCTATAAATCACGCAGCAGTTTGTTCATGGTTTTGTTCTAATCAATGACAATTTAGGCAATGTTTCGGGCGGCTTCTAGCATCGGCAAAGTTCGAATTTTGACGACTAGCGTGTGGGGATGATGACGATAGCATGAAAGACGGCAATGTAGACCGATGTGGCAGCAACAATTGTGGTTTGTGGTGGTTACAACGGTTGCCAGTATTTTCTTTCTTTCTTTTATTCAGTAAAAAGATTGAATCATGCTCAGTAATCACCTCTCCATAACTTTTATTTTATTAATAGATCAAAGAAATTTACAATGACTTTATTTAAAGAAGAGAGTCTAAGATAAAAATATAAATTATTCAAAAATATATAAATGTGAGTTTTAAGAAGCAGTTGCTTCTTTTTTTTTAAATGAAATTATAAATTAAAAGTAATAAAATCTCAATTTCAAATATGTTTTTAAAATTTTAATATGTTTTTATGTCTGTTTACATGAATCATTTGTGTTTTGTAATTATAAGAATCTGGTTAGTTGATCAATTTTGTATACTAATATAAGAATATGTAGTTTCCTTCGAATAGGATTGTTTCCTGTTTTTAAGGTGTAATTGTAGCGGTATATTTAATCCAAAACGGAGAAGAATAAGACTAAAAACCCAAGTTTATAGACACTGTATTAGATCAATGTCGATCTCAATAGAACTGCTTAACACAAATTGAATTTCATAACTCTTGGAAGCTAATACTTGAAAATTAAATGCTCAATCCCGATTCTTTTATCCCAACTATACCAAACAAACCAACAACACCAATTATTATCCACCAAGTTAATTTTGCATTCCCTAGTAGTATCATACTAGATGAGACTAATTATCCTTTATGGTCTCAACTTATGGAAGCTAGATACCTCACCGAAGAAGCAAAACCACACTTGAAGATGCTATTTTTGCAACGTAGATTATTAAAAATCAAAGGGTAAAACGTTGGCTTATCGACTCAATTATTTCATTATGGATGCAGCCACACCCAAGGAAATATAAGCAGGTTGTGTCACATGTAATTCTCCTTTATAAATAGAGGCATTAAACATTTGTTTTACTTGACAATGAAAGACAAATTGCATCGGTTTCTAAATATTCCTCATCTAACATCCTCTCAAGTTCAAGACTTATGAAAATGAATTCACAACTTACCTTAGAGATCCAAATCTTTAATGCTATTTACATGGCCTTCTCTTAAATAATCATATAAAGTAAAAAGTAATTTTTCAAATCTTAGCATCATTTTAATCAAAAATTTGTTCCTCAATTATTAGCACCATTTTTTCATTATTAAAAACTAGATTTATTATGCGCTTTGAGCTTTCATTGTTGTACTCATGACTTTTACGGTCAATAATTTTCATTTCTCTCACAAAGAAATTCCAACATTTATTATATAAAACCTAGGACTTCTAATGGTAATTGATCATCACCTTAGGACTTTAAAATTGCTACTCTCATAGAGGTTTTGCTTTAATTGTAGTGTCAAATTTGTGAAAGTAACACTATCTTTTCTTTGTTGATCTCCACGAGTACTAGTTGAAACTAAAGATGATAAAAAATGGAGAATGTTTGCAATCACAATGACTTTTTACTTGTATTTCCAAATTTTAGTCTTTTATGATGACCAACATTTCAAATATACACACATTAAAGAATCAAGTCAAGCCGTTAGATCAAATAGTTATAATTACTATAATGAATACAAAAACATATTATAGTTGCAAATTGTACAGATGCTACTACATGCAATTTATTGTCATTTTAGGTTTGTTATGCAGGTTGTCCTCTCTTGTCCTTGATTACTTAGTTTTCAAGCTATTGGTGAGTGAGGTGCCTGCTAAGGATAGTTGCTGTCATGTATTAGAAGATAATGAATTGCATTAGCTAGTAAAGATGAACTCCATACTGAGGTGTCTAACAAGGTTACATGATGCTTATGTGGATGCCAAGGTTGCACTTTCCTTTCAATTCTCCTCTTCAAGCTAAGTTGTCTAGTAAAATAGTGAGTTTGCTCTTTAACATTTGAAATCTCTCAGTAGAGGCTTTGTAAGTATGCCTGTATGATGATCCTTTCTTGCTATAGATTTAATTTCAAATTCTCTTCTTTCAAACTTTCTCGAATAAAATAGACCTCAATTTTTATGTGTTTATTCCTTCTATGAAATATTGAATTTTCAATCAACAAAATTGTACTCATGTTATTGCACCATATCGTTATTTTTTGTTTTTTCTCCATCTTTAATTCTAATGATAAAGAATTCACCTAAGCAATCTCAACTACTATCATTATTAGGATCTAATTATGTAATTAACCTTGATATTGTTCTTTGTTTTGTTGTGCCCTAGGTTACCAAGAAGATTGCCTACCCACTCATGGACTTTTTGTCATCAAAAGCTCCTGCCCAATTAACATCGACAAATGCCACCAAGTTTCGTTTTTCTTACTTTGATAAATGAAGGCCATTATCATGAGTTTCTTGAAGCTATCTTAGTATTTGTTTACAGCTTATGCAATGATGTTATTTAGGATTTTCCTAATATTGACACAATTTGTTCACATTAAAGGTTGTTTTTAGCCTAGTTAGCATGAGATATTGTAAAGCTCCAATCGTGATTCTACAGAAGTTTATCTTTCAAGTAATTTTTTATGTGTATCTTACTAGTGCTGTTGGATCTTCGAAGAATTATAGACCAAATTGTTTTCTTAATATTATTCAACAAAGAAACACAAAAACTATAAACTACACACTCAAACTATTCTATATATCAAGAGTTGTACAAACAACAACTTCAACAAATAAAATACAAAAATAAAGAACAAGAAATGATAATAATTTTCATAACATAACAAGAATTACGTGGTTCAGCCACTAGGCCTACATTCACGAACAAGAACAAGCAGAACTTTATTGATTAATCACCAAGAAATACACAAGAACACTTGGATTGGTTATTTCTCTTGCTTGCTGCTATATCCAGCACATCGTCATTCAAGAATACAATTAAAACTTATGTAGAGCAGAAGAAAAACTCCTATTTTTTTCTCCTTTCTTCTCTGTCACTCATACTCTCAATGTACATAGTTATACTTGATTGCTAAATTTTGTTCATTCTTGATCTTGAAATCTTTATGCCTACCGTACCTTCTTGTAGTTGTATTGTGTCAGCCAAACTAATTGCCTAACAATTTTAACTGACTACAACTAACATTGTAACCATCCTTTCAAGTGCTTATAAGAATAAGCATTGCCTTGCAATCTTGCATGCCTTACTTTTTTTAGCAAATCTCCAATGTACTTAGCTCAGCTGAAATTTATTCCGTGGTTATCTCTTTTCACCTCAACACATAGGAAATAGTTCAAGGATTACAAAACTTTCAAGGAAAGAAGCTGTTGAGTTTGTCAATAGTTTCTTGAATCAAGTTAATAACACTTCCTGTGATAAGGATGTCATCCACGTACCAAAAAAGTATGATGATCCTAATTTTACTTAAAGACAAGAAAAGTGTTGTATTTATTTTCAAATTTGTGAAACCCTAATGGATCAGAGCTGATTGCAGTCTTTCACACTAGGCTCTTAAAGTCTGTTTGAGCCCATACAAGTCTTTATTGAGCTTGCAGACATATCTTGTTTTTCGAGAGTCTACAAATCCTTCTAATTGAACCTAAACACTTTCTTTGCTAGGCTTTCATTTAGGAATACCTTTATTACATCCAAATGCGTGATATCCCAGTCAAAGTGAGCTACCAAGCTATTAAGACTCTTACTATTAGATGATTTAATGACTGGGCTAAATATCTCTGAATAATCTATGTCAGCTATTTAGTGGCACCTTTTTGCCAGCAACCCAGCTTTTTGTCTACCAACACTTTCATCTAGATTACATTTTAGCTTGAAATTCATTTATTTCCAATAATTTCCAATCCATGCTTTATTGGTACAAGGTCTTAGGTTATGTTTTTCACCAAAGCTTTATATTCATCTTCCCTGCCATCCTTCCACTTACTATGTTTCATTGCTTCAGCTACTATTTTAGGTAAAACCTTCTCTTGATTCGTTTTTTTCTCATATGGGATATTTTGCGCTTAAATATACTCTCTTTTGACCTGGTAATTATAGGATGTGCTTTCAAAGGTAAATTTTGTGTGTTTTGGCTTTGTTCTTCATGGTTAGTTTCTGAGTTTATCTATAAATTTTACATGTTTGTTCTTATTGGTTTCGTGGAGACTGAATTGAGAGTTCTTGATCAAATGAGGCTACTGTAGTTATGTCTTTAAATGGCATTTTGCTTGTTCAAATTCTAATTACAATGATTTAAGGAACAAGGTGTGTTTATGGGAATGAAGTGAATTCTTTTTTTAAAAACTATTTTAAGGAATCAATTTTGAATGGAAACTCACGTTCATTGAAGTTGATATGTGTGGCAATATATATTCTCCCTAACTTGTCCAGACATTTGTAACGTTTATGCTTTGAGTTATATCCTATGAAAGTGCATCTAGCTACGTGAAATTGCAACTTTTGTCAGGCTGCCGGTGAGTGAGGTGCCTGCCTAGGTAGCATGATGCTGAGGTGGATGCCAATGTTGTATCTTCGTTTCAATTGTCCGGTCTTTCTTATTGCTTATAAGTTTAGAGCAGCGTGCATATGTAGATTGAAAACTACAAAATTTCAAAGGACATAAGTCGATGGCAGCGACATTATTGTGGCCTTGCAAATTCTCTCTATAACTTGTCCACTCTCGACAGATAAGCCGCTGGAAGAACATGGTTGATTTGAAAATATATCAAATGGTGTTGAGTTGCTTGTTGCTAAATTCCATCAACGTAGGTCAATGCAGCTAACAACCCGCAATTTAATTCCCAAAAACAAAGAAAATAGTGGGCATGATTGTTTAATAGGAACTCAACCTTGATAGTCTAAGTGGGTGCAAAAATTTGTACACACGTACGTGTTATTAAGCAATTATCAGCGCCGGGAAAAATTAATATAATGACTTCTCGGTAGCACACCAGTTGCATGAAAAAAGGCTGAAAATTACGTACGTAATTGTATTCGAATTACGAGCTACCACACCACAAGAACAAAGTGGACTAGTAATTACTGAAATCAATACACGCAGCAACATAAATTTCAAAACATGAAATGGTACAAGTCTTTTCTTCTACCTACGTGTCTGTTTATTCTTCATCGCAAATAAACACGTATAACGATAAATCAAACTCCGAAACTCGCACTCTTTGCCTTTGAAAAGCTCTTCAACTGTCCATTTCTTTATTCGGATATGATTGTTTTCCACTCCTGCAACAAAATATTAATTATCATCTGTCACTTTTAATAGTCCTGAAGATTCATATAACGGTTTGATTGCGTATTATCAAGTCCTTAATAATTATAATATTAGAGTTTAATTACCTTAAATGCATGCCTTCATGGCCACTTTCAGTAGTGTTGAGGCGGTGGGGGAGATGCATAGACGTATGGATGATGCGGTGGTGGTGGCTCGTGCACCGACGGCGATGGTGCTGGGGACTTGGAAACCGGTGGTGGTGGCGGAGGAGGCTTGTGAACAGGCGGTGGCGGCGGAGGAGACTTGTGTACGGGGGGCGGTGGTGGTGATGATTTGTGGACTGGAGGAGGTGGTGGAGGAGACTTGTAAACCGGAGGCGGTGGAGGCTTGTGAACGGGTGGTGGTGGTGATGGTGGAGATTTGTGAACCGGCGGCGGTGGAGAGTTGTGAATGGGCGGTGGGGGTGGTGGTGAATTGTAGACGGGAGGAGGAGGAGGTGGATATTTCTTCGGCGGAGGAGGTGGAGAAGAGTACTTGTAGTCAGCTGAGGTTTCAAACGGCAAGCTAAGAGAAATTGCAAACACTAAAAGAGTGGCAAAGAGAGAGGCCATTGAAGAACCCATGTCGAGTACTTATGCTTATGCTCTGAAGCAATGCTTTCCCTTCTTTATATAGGCTTTGCTTCAGCACCGAACTTATCATGCGATAAAATTGACTTTAAAAAAGAAAAAAAAATGACCTAAATGTAAATTAAAATGAACTGATTCAAATAATGTAAGGAATTACTTGGAAATATTACTAATTTGAACGGAAAGGCTTTTCTTAATTAGAACATTTTCTCCACCAAGAGCATGAAAACATGAAGCTGCCTAACTTTTCGTGGAAATCTTGGCCTTGGTTCCAGTCGGCGAGACTTAAAATAAATTTGAGATTGAATGAATCATTGCAAATTTTGAGTGCATGAATGAATAGAGACTGGAGAAGTATAAAGTCAAAAGAGAGAGAGTGAGAGTGATAGAAACTTTAAGTCTCGCCGACTGGAACAAGGCCAAGATTTTCATGAAAAGTTAGGCAGCTTCATGTTTTCATGCTCTTGGTGGAGAAAATGTTCTAATTAAGAAAAGCCTTTCCGTTCAAATTAATAATATTTCCAAGTAATTCCTTACATTATTTGAATCAGTTCATTTTAGTTTACATTTAGGTCATTTTTTTTCCTTTTTTAAAGTCAATTTTATCGCATGATAAGTTCGGTGGAGAAGCAAAGCCTATATAAAGAAGGGAAAGCATTGCTTCAGAGCATAAGCATAAGTAGTCGACATGGGTTCTTCAATGGCCTCTCTCTTTGCCACTCTTTTAGTGTTTGCAATTTCTCTTAGCTTGCCGTTTGAAACCTCAGCTGACTACAAGTACTCTTCTCCACCTCCTCCGCCGAAGAAATATCCACCTCCTCCTCCTCCCGTCTACAATTCACCACCACCCCCACCGCCCATTCACAACTCTCCACCGCCGCCGGTTCACAAATCTCCACCATCACCACCACCACCCGTTCACAAGCCTCCACCGCCTCCGGTTTACAAGTCTCCTCCACCACCTCCTCCAGTCCACAAATCATCACCACCACCGCCCCCCGTACACAAGTCTCCTCCGCCGCCACCGCCTGTTCACAAGCCTCCTCCGCCACCACCACCGGTTTCCAAGTCCCCAGCACCATCGCCGTCGGTGCACGAGCCACCACCACCGCATCATCCATACGTCTATGCATCTCCCCCACCGCCTCAACACTACTGAAAGTGGCCATGAAGGCATGCATTTAAGGTAATTAAACTCTAATATTATAATTATTAAGGACTTGATAATACGCAATCAAACCGTTTTATGAATCTTCAGGACTACTAAAAGTGACAGATGATAATTAATATTTTGTTGCAGGAGTGGAAAACAATCATATCCGAATAAAGAAATGGACAGTTGAAGAGCTTTTCAAAGGCAAAGAGTGCGAGTTTCGGAGTTTGATTTATCGTTATACGTGTTTATTTGCGATGAAGAATAAACAGACACGTAGGTAGAAGAAAAGCTCACGTACTGAAAGTTATATTTTTGAGTGCATGCATTCACTCATTACTAGTCCACTTTGTTCTGGGGCTAGTTTTGTAACTCGAATATAATAATGTATGCAATTTCCGGCCTTATGTCAAGCGACTGTTATGATACTGAGATGTCATAAGGATCATTTTCCCGGTGCTGATAATGACTTAATAATGCGTGTCGATGAATATGTCTATCCACTTAGACAGTCAAGGTTGAATTTGTCTATGTTCATATCCATCAGATTCTTGTTGGTTGGATTGCGTAACTGACTACAATTCAAAGTAATGATTCGTTAATGCATGGAAGCTGCGAGTGTTAAAGACCTGTCGAAGCTGCATAGGCAAGGAGGTAGTCATCGACACAGCTAGTCGGTTCTGTGACTTTCCCTGTGAGACATTAAATAATCTTTTAATTTGTCGACTTATTTAAGTAAGATAAACATATTTATATGTGCACTCACTCCAATAGGATATTTATAGAAAAGTATAGAAACGAAAAATCATTCAAAATCCAAACATAAGAAAAAAAATGCTAAATTGATGTCAAAATTCCGTATCTAATGATTATTCTACAACATAAACAACTACAATTGGTATATTACGTTCACTATCTGCAATACATCCAACAAATTTATGTTGGTTTGGTTGCATAACTGACTACAATTCTTCTTCACCTAATCCCCAAAATACTTTGTGCATTTCCAATAGCTCGCTCAAATGTGGTGCTGGCCCAGAATCGACCAATTAAAATGTCAGTATCATCTATGATTTCCATCATTAAGATACAATATTACCCTACGGGAAGATGAGACATATAGAGAGACGTGCATCAAAAATTTACTAATTTAACCTAGGTGCTCGCCAACAAGACTATTCACCTCCTCCCACGACTTCCAGGACCAGCCCTTGGGCCAGGATTCCGAGCAAACTCCAGTCGCAAGAATTTGGAATCTGGATCGTCTTCATCCATCTTATAACCTGTGGAAGCCATCAATAAAATCAGCAACTTCAAGCGATAAAAATAACGCATAATGAATACAATTTTTCAATTTAAGATCATAATTATTCATTTTCATACCTACAATTAGAACAACATATCACTCTTTTGGACAATATAATAATCAAATAAATTATAAATTTCTCTGCAATTCAAAACTAATCCATCCCTACACCAAAAAATATAATTATTATGATTGTTATAATCACCTTGTAAGGCACTCATAGCAGTAGCTGCACAGGCTGGATCATCGAAATCAACAAAACAAAGGATAAGAGGCTCTCCACCACGCTGCGTTTATGAGTGTATCAGAGTTGTAGCATGAAAAAAGCACTCAAACTTCCAACAATCAGCTCAGATACCATGATAATACACCAGTTGAACCAAGCAACAAAAATGTTGTTTGTAATTGTCCACTTACCTGTTTGGATTCTTTGATCACAAGTCTGACTTCTTTATATCCTACAAATGGTCGAAAGATGTCTAAAAAGGGAGTTAACGGAATGCAAACAATTGATGAGCAGAGTTTGTGGTATTAGATAATCAGTTGAGACAAGCAAGGATCATTATGACTTCTCAGTACCACAGCATTAAAAAGGATACGAGCTACTTCCCTCCTTGAGCTGTTTGAAGGAAGCCCCTCAACATACAGAGTGCTGGTCGCATCAGGAGGCAGAGGTAATGTTTCACAGCCTGGCCTTGCTATAGCATCCACTGGGAGCTGATCATGAAAACTACTCCTGCGACCGTTTGGCACCACATCTGGACCAATGGCCCCAGCACGACCTGTCACACCAGAAGCAGCAACTGGAAGACGAGCTACTCCACCTGGAACAGCCCTTTCCAGCCTATCTCCAGCAAACACACTGGCTTCTCCAGAAGTAAAAGAAGGATATTGCTTCAAAATCAATTAGGACAAATACTTTAGCAAACAAACATGCAAATATATTGCAGAGAAAAAACTGTGAGGACAAGGTTCAAGAGATTACCGAACTCTGGAGATAGCGATCATATGCTGACCCAATAGAACTTGTATCTTTCAGAGACTGGTGATGCTCACCGCGATCATCATCTTGAGATAAATAATAATTATGCATATCATGACGTGGCAACATCCGAGAAGGGGGGAGATCTTCAGCATTAAAAATAAAGACTTCGGTGAAATTCTCTTTAAAAGATGCAGCAAAAAGCGTGTGAATGGTTGAATATGCAATGGACATAATGTCAATCGTCAAACTGCTCAGTGATTACGTTGACACAGTAAGACTTAAGGAACATTGACTCCATCTTAAGGCAAAGAAAACAAAACTGAATCTGATTGTGCAGAAATAATAAATCCCAACATCACACCAACTAATAAGTTTTCCACCAAACTAAACATTATTTACCTATAAACAGCAACTTATGGCTCATGCCTCCAAAATAAGTTCAGCAATTTTCATCATTTTGGGCGAAATCACATTCACACCCTTTGACACAGCTTAGTTTTAACTTGACTTCAAATTCATTACTCGTGAAATAATATTCATTTCCCCGTAAACATAAATATCACAACCAGAAAAAATAAACTCAAAATTTAAACTTCAAATCCCAAATCAACAAATAAATTAGATGACTGAGGCACGCTATAAAAATAAAATCATAAAAGAAACAATTTTTTTCATGGCATGACAAGGCATTATTAACCAATTAGACACAGCATATCACTAAAATGAACCCAAAAAATGAAATTTTTGAAAAAAATGGGAAGTTTAAATCAGCATACCGTAATCAGATCGAGGTCGTTTACCACCGGAAGGAAGCAAAGAAGCCTGTTGCCGACCCCAGTAACCGTCTGTCATTATATTCTCTGCATGTTAAAAACTCGTGATTAAAACTTTTAACAAAAAAGTTTCTTAAGATAAATTGAACAAGAAATTAGAAAAAAAAACCCTAATTTCAAGATACCTTGGCGTTGATGATCGGGAATTTCGAAAACCCCTGGGCTCGGGCTCTGCTCTCTAATCTCGCTAAGCTAAGTGTAATTTTTTTTATTTTAGAATTCTTACGTTGTTAAACAAAGTACGGACAACCGTGTTTCCACAGAGTTGAGCCTACCCTCTTGTGCCACGTCATAACGTTGGCACGTGTGGAGGAGTTATCCCGTTATCGGACGCGAAAAAAGCATGTCACTTTGTAATGGGCTTCCATTTCTTCTTCTGGGCTTAGTTCAACATTTGTTTCTGGACTTCTCCTAAATCTCGCTTTTGGACTTTATACATACAAAACCCAAAGTATTTCCTACATTTTTATATGTTCACTACGTACATTAAAAAGTCTTAATTGGAACGTGTACAATACATCTACTCCGTACATTGTACTGTATATTTTTTTAATTAATTTTAATTACTATTCTGTCAAATAAATTTATATTTATTTATATTTTATTAAATAAACATACCAAAAACTCGATAAACGGGTTGCATTCATGAATACCTAACAATAATCACAAACTTCACAAAATTGGTACTTGCTGAAGTGATCCATTTTTCTCTAAGGTGCAAGAAAATGAAGTCCCCACTCCAATTACAGTGTAAACTTCAAAGATATGTGTGTCAGGAATGATATGGACATGGACAAAGTTTGGGCCCAAAATGCTTTAACATAAATAACAACTCTGTTTTTATCTTGCCACATTTTGCAATTATCTATTTTGCCCTAGATTGGAACTTTTTCCAAAACAATATAAAATTAGCAAAAAAAAATATTTTATTCTTGACTAGTTTGAAGGTTGAATACATGTGCTTGGCTTTAATTCCTAGTTTTAGAAATTGTCTAGAGCTTTACAATGGTGACCCATGTTTTAGTTTCTTATCTCCTTACTCTGTTGCTTATCTTTGGTGTTTGTATTTGTCCTTTAGATGCTGAATAGCAACAACTACTATATTGTATGAGTATAGATTGAATGAATGGATAAAACTTTTATTATAATACGAGAAATTTGATATTTAAACTCTGTTTATATTAAATTAAGAAGAGAATTAATTATTACTCGTAATATTTTAAAAAATGATAAATTTTTCTTTCAATTCAGAATTAGAGAATATTTAAGGTCCATTTAGAATTGTTTACATGTTTGTTGTGCTTTTGAGACATAATAATTTTTTTGTTTAATAATTAATATCTATTTTAATATAATAATTGTGTTGTTTTCAAATTTATATAGTTATAATTATTTACGTACATGACAAATTTAATAAAAAATAATAATTTAACATTCATGACATACATTTGATATATGAATTGTGGTAAAATGACATATGTATGAGTACTTAATAAAAATATGAGATTACAGTATATGGTTATAACTATCCAAACTAAAATACAGAATCATCGAGTATATTTATAATATGATTATAAGTCTTGATGAGAATACAAGATTGTAAGGTATGAATTTAACTATCTAAACAAACATACAAAGTTGTTAGATATATTTTTTATTTATTTGCTTGGGCAAAGTTTTTCATCAAGTATGATATGATTTATGGATGCTTATTGTGAGAAATGTTTAGCATATAATTGATGAATGAGGGATGCATGAGTTTAAAATGATGGCATAATTAGTTATGGAAAATTATTTTATTAAAAATTAAATACAAACATTAAAATTATTTGCTATATATATATATTATGGTTTTTGTGTTCTCTTGATGGGCAAACATTTTTTAAAATTTTCTTATGTTCTATGATTTAATATGGATCAGAATCAACCAAGTATTGAGCAGCTTAATCCATAGAATGACAACAATAAAATCCAAAACTAGAGGACAATCACTTGTACAATTTAGAGTAATATATTTATAACATAGCATTACACGAAAAATCTTATGTCATTGCGGATGCTTGCAAATTTAAAACAAGCTTGGTTTTGCTCTTGTCATGCTTTTGCCAAACTATGTACACAATATACTTACAAATTTAAATATAAAATAAATAAATAACTATCATAAAACTTTCTATAAAGAAGAATTAACACTCGCAATTATTATTGAATACTTTAAAATTCTTGTTGATGTATGCTACAATATCATTGTTGGTAATTGATGTATACCTAATTCTTATTCTTGTTTTCGTAGATTTATCGTAGATTTATTGATTGAGAATTTAAGTTTATTTTGTGATTAAAACAAGTTCTTTGATCAAGGATTATTTAAAAATTGTTGTTAAAATGGTTAAAAATGATTTGTATAAATAAAATTAATATTAAATATTTTCTAAAATATTTTAAAAATTATTTTTTGAAAAGTAAGAGTGAATAATTTCCGAGAAATAATTTTTAATTAATAAAGTTTGATAATTATCTTTATCATAGATCATATAAACCCAAATTTATTATTGTTATTACTCCATCACAAATATATAATATACGTTTAATATTTATTTTAATCATTATATACTTCAAATGGGTTCTAAAACTTTAAATAAATAGAAGAGAGTATAGAATGTAATAACAAAGAAATAAGATAGACAACATAACCTCACTAATTTACATCAATAAAGGCACCAAACCCCACGATTGTACCTTAATGTACCCCATGTGCAAAGCAAGGGTCCGACCAAGTAAGTTGGTTGAAGTAATCCTGTCAAATCTCTAGGGCCCATTAGCCTTAAAATTTTGGCTTCTTGTCCGCAAAGTTAGCCTTTGGAACCATACATTGCATGCCCGTTAGTCTTTACTCTTTGTCATTTTTTGCTTCATTTCATTTCTCTTTCATTATAACTTTTCACTTTACAATTACAATTTTTCTATCATAAATTTCACAATCAGAACACAAAACGGGCCAGCAAGATGAAGAAGTCGGCTTTCAAGCGTGATAATTGTGTTTTTATTATTATAATTACATCATTAGCTTCAATAATCACTCACTTCCATATTTCCTCCCCCATTATTAAACAAAGTATTAATTCTTCAATCTTTGACTCTTCTTTTGTGAATTCTCCTGCCCTTTGTGAATTCACATTCAAAACTTATATTTTGAATTTTTGTATTTTTAAATTTTGTTAGATATGGAGGTGCAACCACTTTAAAACAATCACTGTTTTGAGTTCAAAAATATTATATCTTAATAATTCTAGTTAATGATAACACTGCAGAAGCATTATAATCCCAAATAAAATTTTTGTAATATGTTATTAAATTAGAGTTGTAATGCTACTGCTTAAAATTATATTATTCGTATTCAAAATTTAAGTACAAATTCAATATGTATAATACTAATCATCAAAATTTGCTTGTGATGTATTATTAATGTAAAATTTTGCATAATTTGTTGCATCGTAACTCAAAATATAATGATGATTTTGAATCATTGTTAATGATAGAAGTGAAAATGTAACGAGTAATGAATTCAAATATTTCAAGTTTAGTAATCACGCATAAAAAATTTATTGACGATACAATTAATAATTATATAAATAATCATTTGTAATTTGGATTGTAGATGTTAAATTAGATAATTAACTAAATATTAATGTGGATTTAGGTAGTTGTTTTCCAACCCTGTAAAAGGTGTTGGAATGTTGGGGTTTGTTTGAGTGGGAACAAACAAATTTATCATCATAAATTGATGGCTTTGTTTCATCATCAAGCGGTCACATAATTAATTACTAGGCGCATAATATTTTTATTATAATTTTTTAGAATTAGTGATATTTTAATATTATATTTATTATTTTTAATTTTATTTTTAATAATAATAATAAATACTTGTGAAAGAAACATTCAACAAATACAAAATAATTATTAATAATTGTCTCCTAAATTAGAATTTAATTTATCATACAAAAGGAATGACAATGGACACATTAATACCCAAATCCATACATTTTTTATTTTTTTTTAAATTTTTAAAATGTAGAACACATAATAGGACTTTTCTGAACACGTGATATCTCTAAAGTGAGGCGTGATTATCCTCTTCCTTTCTTATATATATTTTTATTTTTTATCTTAAAAATTTAAGTCAAAGTCAAAACGATGAATCGTCCAAGTCTATACAATGGACGGCTGAGATGGTTGCTACACTGAATGAGTGCGCGATCACCGTCAAACTCCTTCGACATTACCCGCGTTCGAAAGACGTGGGTCCCTTAAACATTGGCACTAAGAGTGCATCATCTTCGACTAATCATGGTCGTTCGCCTACCGAATAAAAAAATAAATAAATAAAAAGACAAAAAGGGCACGGCCCATGCTTCGATAAAATTCTTCTAGATTAAGGGGTGCTTTTGTCATTTGAATGTTTGGGGTTCTCGTTTCTCGAAACTGATGAATTAACGGTTGCAACCGTATTTAATCTATCTGCTTGAAATAAACATTAAACAATATGACGAATAGTGAAAAGTCACCGTCCTAAAATTCTGAAAAGTTCTGGGATGCACCGGAATGGATCCCCTGGCTTCGTTACTCTTCGTTAGCCACCTCTTGCGCTTGCCTCTTGGGTTCCCCTTCCTGGGAAGTTTAACTATGATACACTAATCAAGTGTTCTTCTTGTCAATTTTTATGATTTACTGGGTTGAGGAATTTGTTACTACTTGACTCTGGTATTAAATTAAAACTAATACTAACAATACCAATCTTTACGGAGTATGTGTTAAGGAAAAAGAAAATTAGAACATCACTAGATTTTATGCGGGAAAAAATGCGCTGAGTAGTCTCTGGTATCTCTCGAAAGAGAGACATAAAATGCATCGCGACTCTTGTTTCGGCAAAATACTACATTCTCCTCGGCTGTCTCTAAAGTCTAGACTCAACCCGCGCCGCCCTAAAAATCTTCGAACCCACGGCTCCTCACGCAACCCTGGCAAACCCCCACTTTTGACCGTACTTGAGGTCAGATTACACTGTACTTCTCCTCTCGACTTTTCTCGGGGGTATTTGAGTCATTTGATACCAAAATTAACTTTCGTTAAATTACCAAGATGACCCTCCTCAGTGGCTCCAAGAACAACATTACGTTTCAGACAAAAAAAAAGGTAGCTACAACATTACGTAATCAGAGTTCTTTCCCCGTGTACAAGGCTCTGTTTGGTGCACATTTAAATATATTTTTTTTCATTTTATTTTTTCTAGTTCCAAAACATGCCATTAACATTTTAGAAAATTAAAAAAAAATTGTAGGAAAACAGTAAGGTTGAATTAATCCATCAGTAACATTAAATTAAAATTTTAATGGCTGCTATGAAAATTTCTGTTCTCATCACTCGTCAATCTGAGGCTATTTCATGATACTTTTCGTCTATTTGTTTTTTATTTTTTTCGGTTCTCGTCTTTGACTCCCGCTGTACTTTATTGTTATTATTATTATTGTTATTTTACACGGGAAGACTGTTACTCCGATTCTCTCTCCGGCTACTCCGGTTGTCTGACACGACCCCAAACTTCCGGCTTTTCGCCGCAAAAACAATCTCCATTGACGCGAAAAAGGGCCGCCGTAGAGTCAAAGCTCGGCGTACTGAGTCAGCAGCGGTTGACAAAACGGAGAAGAAACGATCACCACTTAGAGAGTTCGTAGATCTCTGAAAACTAGTTGTTTGCGTGTTTTCGTTAGAGGAAGTGCGTGTGAAAAAGAGAGAGGTGTTGTTGATGGTGGAATCGTACGGTCGAGAAAGAATAGCGGCCAATTGTTTTTATGATGAACGGAGGTTTTGTGAGGGATCGAAGCGGGAGGTGGCGCTTTGGTGAATCTCTCACATGGAATGGCAGATCTTGTTAGCGACGGGAATGCCGACCGTGATAACCGTGATATTGAGCAGGTTTTCTCTCTAAATTTTTTTCTCCATATGTCAACGCCGTTAAACTTGTTGCAATGCTTGGATTTCTTTTTATTTTCATTTATGACTTTTTACTCGTTCGCTTCCTTATCTTTCAAAAACAAAAAAAAGTGGTTGTGAAATTATATAGCTGATGGTAGCCGAGGAAGGACTGTGAAATTAACCGTTCAATTTGGATATTGTTAGGTTTATCGAAAGGCTGAAATTATTTATAATGGCTTCATTTTTTTCCCCGTATTCTTCGGTGCTAGAGGTTTTCTTTTGTTAAACAACGATTGGAGTATGACTGTAGTGTTTTTGAGTATTCTAGGAATGAAATAAAATTGAAAAGCTCAATCTAATATTATACATACATATTCAATTATTTTTATTTATGGAGCTAATATTGTGAAATCAGTTGATGGATAGAACTTTCTTAAAAAGTTTAGTTTTTGTAGGTAATCTATGGCTCCTACTTCTGATTTCTTGGTTAGTTCGATCAGTTAAATGGCAGGCGTTATTTATTTTTTATTTTTTCAATTTTTTTTTGTTTTTTTTGTTTTTTTGGTTATTAATGCTGATTTCTAGTGTCTTTTGATTGAAATCATAAAAACTTAATGCGATTGGCTTTGTGATTATTTAGGTGTATACTCATTAGCGCCAAATGCAATTTTCAAACTGCAGTAATTATGAAGATTTATATTAAATTTAAATTCTTTAATTTCAGAATCTAGTTCTGCTTTCTATGATTTGCTGCTTACATGGTCATTCTTTTTAATTCTTTACATAGTCATTCTTTTTAATTCTCTGCATCAGGCATTGGAAAATATTAATTTCAATAGGTTGTTTGAGCAACTTCTTTGTTCATGGCAACATTTATATTTGCATTAGGGTAGCATTTTTATCCATCATTAGATTGTTGCAGAGCAGGGGAGGACTATGATGCTGTGTTTCTCTGCACAAAGTTGAAATTTACACTGTGATGAGCCAGAGGAGTTATGTGACTGACATATTGTTACTGATGTTGTTTCTTCATTTCCTATTTTGGCTTATGGTTCTTCTGAACAAACGTATAAAACTTACCAAATATATCTTCAACTCAAAATCCTTATCTTGGCATAGTTGGCCACTGAAGACGTTAACTTGTGAATAGAGAGCTTTTACTATATTGCTGATAACCTGCATTCATATGGTCTGTTGAGTAGTTAAAGGATGCTTTTGAGACTGTGACATAATTAATTTCTAAAATTGATCTGATTAATTGACATTTGCTATTTATTTGCTGTCTGTTGGTTTGGATGTGCCTAATTTTTATCAAATAACGTTTGAGAGTTGGTGTTGCTATTCTAAGATTTGTTGATGATCCCACTCCCTTTTGCAGGCATTAATTGCTTTGAAGAAGGGTGCGCAGCTTCTAAAGTATGGTCGTAAGGGAAAGCCTAAGTTTTATCCTTTTAGACTTTCTAATGTAAGTGTTACTCTTAAGGCATTTACTTTGGTTGCTTTGAGAAGTTAGTGCTATAATTGCTGCTTGGAGTTAGACATATGTTTTATGCCAAAATGCGCTGAAATATAAAGGGATTACTTAGCATTTTATGATTTGAAACTCATTTATTCTCATTGCTTTTGCAATAGCTGGGTGCAATTAATTCTGGATGGCTGAACTGATTTTCTTGCTGTTTAACATGTGCATCTTTGTATTTATTGTTGTCTGGTATTTGCTTTTGAATCAAGTTCATTTATTGTTTTGAACATAATCTTCACTGTTTTACCTCTGCTCTTGTTCTCATCATTGTCTCTTCTTTGAGATAAATCACTAGTGTTGATGTGATGATGCCATAACTCATTCAACTAGGAGGTGATGTACCAAATACCTGCTGTAGCTAGTGTAATTGTGGTAAAACAGAAAGTGATGTACCAGTTACTTGATGTCGTTGTTACAAATCTCAAGAAAACAAATCCAGTGTAGATAAACTGCAGCTGATTTGATTTAAAAGGCCTTTCTCTTGTAAATGAAGATTTTTTACCTTGTCATGATTGCATCTCTAGCTCAAGTAAACCTCTCGAGAACCAATAGAGCTCCTCTTAGTTGACTTTTTACTGTTAATTATAGGTCTTTACAACTCTGAGCAAGGTAGGTTGCATTTGCAATGAAATTAATTGTGATACGTAGTAGAGAGAAAATGTTTGAAGCTTGTCTGTTACATATATATAAACTGATTAAACTCTTCTCTTTGTATTCAATTCAAAATATCTCTAATTTGACAAAAATGGTAAACACATTTAAAGTTGCATATGGTACTGTAGGTGTACAATATGCAGTGCCGTACATGCTTGAGTTATTCTATAACACACTGATTGGAAGCTTGATAGAAGGTGAACTCCAGTCCATTATTTCTACAGCTTAATAAGAGCACATGGCACAAACTTTTGGCACCTTAGTTAATCAACGACACATGATAAATGTTTTAACATATTGATTGAACTATCTACTAATACTTTGGTCCCATGATCTTAACAAATAATATAAATTTTATAACTTTAGGTTAAATTTATACTTCTTTTTGGTGTCAACTGAGGAGTTTCCTATGCAGACCATTGATTGTTTTAACTGTTCTCGTTGGTTACTCAAGTTCTGATTACTCTTATTGAATGTTGTGCAAGACATATTGTATAAAGTTCCTTCAGTTGTTTAGTAAATTAAGAGCTTAAAAAGGGGAAGCGCTTATCAGTATGTCGGTTTGGTTCTTGTTTTGTGTTTTGAATTTCATAAGTCATGTCACCACAGTTTGTTGCCAAATGGGATGTGTTATTGCCTTCTGAGCTTGTATTTGTCAGATGCTGGTTAAATTGTGTAAAGTTTGTACCTCGGTTCAGCAATCTATAGTTTTGGTGTCAAATGAGTACCTTAAGCTATTCAGCTTAGAATGTTGCTACATGTTTTATAAATGCTCATTTAATGTTTTGCTTTTTGTGATAGTTTCTCTTCGTGAACTTTTCCATTCATGCTGGTTTAGCATTATTCAATGCTCTACTTAATGTGTTGGTGCATAATCATAGGATGAAACATCTTTGATCTGGATATCAAGTAGCAGAGGAAGAAGTTTGAAGTTATCATCTGTTTCTAAAATTATTCCTGGACAAAGAACTGTGAGATTCTGTACTAATATTTTGGATATTATTTAGAGTGTCTGATTTTAATTAAATTTTTGTACCTGAAATTTCCAATACATTCATTCTCATTCTCTCAATATTCTATCAGGCTGTTTTCCAACGGTACCTTCGTCCTGAAAAGAACTACTTATCTTTTTCTCTTATATATAACAACGGAAAGCGGTCACTTGATCTGGTTGGTGATGAAATTTTATTCATTAATACATTAATATTTTTTTATTTCATTTTACCCAAGACTTGTATTACCTGGTTTAATTGTAAACATGATATCTGCTGCTTTTAGATTTGCAAGGACAAAGTTGAGGCGGAGGTGTGGATTGCTGGTCTCAAAGCATTAATATCCTCTGGCCAAGTTGGTCGCTCCAAAATTGATGGATGGAGTGATGGAGGCCTCCACCTTGGGGTAATTTTACCCGCAAGTCATTGTTGATTTTCTTATTGTTTTTTGTCATCTTTCTTTCATAAAGGTTTTATATTAAATCATTAGTATCTTCAGAAAATATTTTGAGGAATTGTTGAAATGCTGGAAATTGTAAAGAAGAATAAGATGTGCATCTATTCTATGTCCGAACCAACATCATCTTTCTGGCACTTGGAAACAAGAACTAGGCACAGAATGTGATAATTTTACTGTTGTCTTTATGCTACAAGTTCAGCTGCATACTTGTCTTATATTATATTCATGGTAACTAAATCCAGGATAGCAGAGATTTGACATCAAATAGTGCAAGTGACAGTTCTGTGAGTCTTACACGAGATATTAGCTCACCTGACATTTCTCTCCATTTGAACCACCCAATTACTTCTCCCAAGAGTTTTCAGCCTGACAGTTCGATATCTGCAAATCCTGATATATCACATGTAGCATTAGACAACACAAATATGCAAGTAAAAGTTTCTGGTTCAGATGTTTTTAGAGTTAGTGTTTCTAGTGCACCCAGCACTTCGAGTCATGGTTCTGCACCAGATGATTGCGATGCTCTGGGTGATGTGTACATATGGGGAGAAGTTATATGTGATAATGTTGTCAAGGCTGGGGCCGATAAGAATGTTAATTACTTGAGCACAAGAACAGATGCGCTTCTTCCCAGGCCATTGGAATCCAATGTTGTTTTGGATGTACATCATATAGCATGTGGGGTCAGGCATGCTGCCCTTGTCACTAGGCAAGGCGAAGTTTTTACTTGGGGTGAAGAATCTGGAGGAAGACTTGGCCATGGTTTCGGGACGGATATTATTCAACCTCGTCTTCTTGAATCTTTGGTGGTGGCTAGTGTTGATATTGTTGCCTGTGGAGAGTTCCACACTTGTGCTGTTACAATGGCTGGGGAACTTTATACATGGGGAGATGGCACGCACAATGCTGGGCTTCTTGGGCATGGTACTGATGTCAGCCACTGGATACCAAAAAGAATCTTGGAGCCTCTTGAGGGACTTCAAGTTGCTTCAGTAACTTGTGGTCCATGGCATACAGCCTTGCTAACATCAACAGGTCAACTCTTTACATTTGGTGATGGAACATTTGGTGTATTGGGTCATGGTGACAGAAAAAATGTTTCTAGTCCTAGAGAAGTAGAATCTCTCTCAGGTTTGAGGACAGTTGCTGTGGCTTGTGGAGTGTGGCATACTGCTGCTGTTGTGGAGGTTATTGTCACACAGTCTTGTGCAAGCATATCATCAGGAAAATTGTTTACTTGGGGTGATGGGGACAAAAATCGTCTTGGGCATGGAGACAAGGAACCCCGACTTAAACCCACATGTGTGCCAGCATTAATTGATTACAATTTTCACAAAATTGCTTGTGGGCATAGTTTAACTGTTGCGTTGACAACATCAGGACATGTTTTTACGATGGGAAGTACTGTATATGGTCAACTTGGGAATTCCAATGCTGATGGAAAGTTACCTTGCCTGGTAGAAGGTAAGCTTGGTGGGGAATGTGTTGAGGAAATTGCCTGTGGTGCATATCACGTAGCAGCCTTGACATCCAGGAATGAAGTTTTTACATGGGGAAAGGGTGCTAATGGAAGGTTGGGCCATGGAGATGTTGAAGATCGGAAAATGCCAGCTTTGGTTGAGGCTTTGAAGGATAGACATGTGAAATACATTGCTTGTGGTTCAAATTATACCGCAGCTATATGTCTTCATAAATGGGTATCCAGTGCAGAGCAGTCTCAGTGCTCAGCGTGTAGACAGGCTTTTGGGTTTACTCGAAAGAGGCATAACTGCTATAATTGTGGGCTTGTGCACTGCCATTCTTGCAGTTCAAAAAAGGCAATAAGAGCAGCATTAGCTCCAAATCCTGGCAAACCATATCGTGTGTGTGATTCCTGTTTTGTGAAATTGAACAAGGTGTCAGAAGCTAATAACAGGAGGAATGCTCTTCCTCGCCTTTCAGGTGAAAACAAGGACAGATTGGACAAGTCTGAAATTAAGCCATCAAAGTCAGCAATGCTGTCCAACGTAGATTTGATTAAACAGTTAGACAGCAAAGCAGCCAAACAGGGAAGGAAAGCTGATACATTCTCCCTTGTTCGCACCTCACAAGCACCTTCATTGTTACAGCTGAAAGATGTTGTACTGTCTACTGCCCTAGATCTACGACGAACTACTCCTAAACCAGTTCTTGCGCCATCTGGAGTAAGCTCCCGGTCTGTGTCACCTTTCTCAAGGAGACCCAGCCCCCCACGATCTGCTACTCCTGTTCCTACGACATCAGGACTTTCGTTTTCTAAAAGTATAACTGATAGTTTGAAGAAGACCAATGAACTTTTGAATCAAGAAGTGCATAAGTTGCGAGCACAGGTATATTGTCTCAAGTTCCTCAATGTTATATGTTCTTGGAGGCCTTACTGAGAAAGCTTATAGTTTTAGGTGCTGAACATTTTTAGTTTCTAATGGACTACCTGAATCTCGTTGGCTATAATTATGTAGGTTGAGAGCCTGAGACAGAGATGTGATCTCCAAGAAATAGAGCTTCTGAAATCAACAAAGAAAACTCAAGAAGCTGTAGCTGTTGCTGCTGAGGAATCTGCAAAAGCTAAAGTAGCAAAAGAAGTTATTAAGTCACTAACAGCCCAGGTTGCTATATTTACGTGTTCTACCTTTATAGTTTGATGGGAACTGGAACTCAATTATTTTACTAATGAGATTGCTCTTGATCTTGTGTTTGTGTTCACTGTATATTCTTTTTGTGCCTGCCATGTGGTAAAAGTTTTAAAAAATTAATGCTCACATGATTTACCTACTAGTTTAATCTATAAAATGCATACAAATTTCATCAATATCCTTATTTGTTGGAATTGTCCTAAGACTCCTTGGACTGTGGAATTTGAAGTTAAATTTCAGTGTTCCTTTTAAATCTAATGTTCTCATTTAAAACTCTTTCCTAGTTAAATTTTCCTGTGGTAATAAATATTTCTGATGATATTCTTCTGTATTATCACAGCTCAAGGATGTAGCTGAGAAGTTGCCGCCTGGGGCTTATGATTCCGAGAGCATGAGGCCAGCTTACCTACAAAATGGCTTGGAGTCAAATAGTGTTCATTATTCAGATGCAAATGGAGAGCATCATTCACAATCTGGTTCAGTCAGCAGCTCACTACTGACCTTTCCCACAGGAGTTGACTCTATTACGAATAATGGAAACAGTGGTCTTTCACACTTGCTCAGGGAACCTACTGGAGGCAATATGAGAGATGATCATCCAGATATCAGACTGCCAAATGGTAGTAGTGGAGGTGTTCTTGCAAGTAGCAGCTGTGTGTCAGAAGGAAAAGAGTCTAGACCCTTACAAGATGGTGAGAATGGGATGAAGCCCAGGAATTCTGCATTGGCTGTCAACAATAATCAAGTTGAGGCTGAGTGGATTGAACAGTATGAGCCTGGTGTGTATATAACTCTTGTGGCCCTGCATGATGGAACCAGAGATCTCAAAAGAGTGCGTTTCAGGTACTTTATTGCAATCTTATCCCTATTTCAGTTACGGATGCTATTACTCATATGGTTTTGGGCAAATGAAATTTGCGGATCTTTTGGTTTGTCTATGAAGTGATGGTGAAAGAGTAGGATCGTTGGAAGATCTTGGACCAATCTATATTACCAACATTAATGGTCTAATGTACATGGTAACTAAATCCTGAAAAACATAAACACAAGTCGTACTGAACAAAACTAAATAATCTAGAAGCTGGTCTCGTAGATGGTCAAAAATTATGTCTGCAGTACACTCTAGAAGAATGACCGAACGATATTGCCTCTTTACTGCTGGTGCCTTGTGTCATGTTGTTTTTGAATTGGGAATATGATGTGAAATGTTCTAATACAGCAATTTTATCGTTGACTTCTGCAGTCGGAGAAGATTTGGTGAGCATCAGGCAGAGACTTGGTGGTCAGAAAACCGCGAAAAAGTGTATGAGAGGTATAATGTTCGTGGACTGGACAAAACATCGACCTCTGGCCAAACAGTTCGGAGATCAGAGGGAGGGCTCTCACCCACTTCCCAAAGTTAGCAGCAGCAGGGGGAAGGAGGTTCAGCACGTTTTCCATCATTGATTCTCAAGGATTAAGGCCACAAGCAACACGAAGCCAAGCAGAAACCTCGTTCCTCTATTTTGCCTTCCCCATTTTTTTTGACCCTTCCCACCAACGCCACAAACCCCACACCCACCCCGCCTTCCCTTTTTCTTTAATTTACTTTGGCTTCTTCCATTTAATTTCTGGGTACTTGCCCTTTTACATATCTGTTGTATTGTAGTGTATATAAAATCATCAATTCCACGACCGCCCTAGCAAGAAAAGGTTTTGTTCCAAGCCTAACGTATTGTTGTCCGTGTTCATTTTCTCCATGCGATGTTAGTTTCATTTTATTTATTAGCCCGGCACTCTTCCAGTGACCTCCACCATCGTTTCTGAATATTAATCGGTGAGATTCAGCCGACAGTGGGACCATTTTTGGTAGGCTGTTGGGATGTTGAAATTGAATTAGACTTAGCCAATCTAATTCATGATACCATAGAGCCAGTAAAGCCGATGCCCCAGGATTAAGAGGAAAGGTAGGAGAAGAGACATTTCTGAGGCAAATTAACTTTCTATTCTATGACAAAACGTGGCAACCTCACACAACAACAATATAGAAGTTCATGGGATATCTTTTGAGTCTAATACTGGAACAAAATGTTGGTTCAAGAGATTATAATATCTTTTGACTCTATAGATTTGCGAGGATCGAATTGTTACTGTAGCTAAATGTCACATTTATGGTATTTTCCTTTCCAATGTCACACTATAAACTGCCCTTTAGTCAACCGAGGAGCAAACACAGCTCATTCAGAACCCACATATTTCCAAGGAAGTTTCTGATATTATTAGAAACCAAGCATCTTAATTTACTCGTTGTTCTCACCAAACCCACTAAAAAGTAAGAATAATTTTCCCTCCATTGAAATCTGAAGTTCATTATTTCTTTTTAACGACCTTTGAACTTTTAAGTCATTTGGTTGTTAGCTTTGTCTTTGCGAATTAAACACTTGTTAATCATAGCCTAACATGTTTCCATTATCATAGCCTAACATGTTTCCATTCTTTACACCAAACTCGAAGTCAATGCATAGTTACTATCCCCTTTTCAAATCACCCTTTATAGTTTTTTAACTCGTGTTTACACTATCTCGGAAGTTTGTATTTTGTAGTTTGAATTTTTTCTCTCGCTCTCTTTGGACAAACAATTATCAATCTTATTTGGGTAAAATAGTTTATAATACAAAGATCGATCGAAAAGGAGAAACAGAAAAATAAAAGTGCAAGATGAAGACGAAAGCAATCTTGCCATATTACTACTAGTCAGTGTATAGAATAGGGAGCAGGCCTAGAATATATAAGATCGTATTTCATTAGCTATTATTATATGAGATCAAATCAGAATACAAGATCACGTCACTAGCACGCAATTTTAAATAAAATGTATGGTCATTCTATCAACTGTTTATTGGTTTGCACGCTTTCATTTCCTGACCCGGAACATGAACACATAACAACAACTCAAGACGAAGGACAATTTTCAAGCTCAAAATATGATTGTAATATTAGTAAGCAAAGAAATTATGAACGTTAAAGATTATTTATGCATGTATGTATATTATAGAAAAGGGGAATGGTCTGAATCTGGAAACTATCCATTGCACACAAAAGAAAAAAGATTCTGTGCAATGTTAAAAGTCAAAACCTCCCCGCAGAGGAGAGGAAGGATTACCCGCAACATACAAGGAACAACTTCTGAAATGATATCCTTGCAGAGATGAAGGTTGAAGAGAGCAGTCATCCAATTCAAAAGAGAAGAGCATGTAGAAAAGAAGAAGAACACCCACTACCCGCCACCTGCCAATTGCATGATCATCATCATTTACCGATTGTTGTTGTATGAGCAAAAGAAAAACATAAAGACTGATCATTGATATTTCTTCATGGAAGTGATTTGTTTGAGCTTTGTAACCCTATATCGTTGTGCTCCTTGGAAGGACCAGAAGGTGGGATTGGTACTGATTTCGGTAAGAAGCCTAGAGTTGTACGTGGAGAATAATTCTGAGGGTTGGGTTTGGGTATGAAAACTTGAGTGTATCTTGAGCTTTGAGTATGGCCAACCAAGAACAGCAGCAGCAATAGCAACCATAGCAGAAGAATTAGATTCTTCTTACCCATTTTAGAAAACAAGCAAGCAAGGAAGAAGAAGAAGAGAATATGACAAGGGAGCTGTAGCTAATAGCCAGGCTAGGGTTGGCTTGTTAAAGAAGAATGTGATCATATGAAGATGATAATAACCATAAGGAGATGTGGAAACATGGAGAAATAAAAGGTGGGAACAGTGAATAATATATATATATATTAAGCAAAATGTTGTGACAGAAGACAGGAAAGAGAAAGTCTTGGAACGGGTCATAAGGAGAAGTGTTTCGGGTAAATATTGGTGCGATGAAATACTCAAAAGGCATAAATGGAATAGAATTTGGGTCATGCTACTCTACTTTTGAAAGCATCTATATATTTTTCTTTAATTGTTTTCTCTTTTTTTTTCACTTAATTTTTAATTTGCATGTTTTCATTCTCAATTTTCCTCCCAACATAGGTGTAAGATAAAATTTAAATTAAATAATTCATCACTTTAAAAACATGATTCACTCATTTTTAAACTAAAATTAATAACAATAAAATTATTTGATGTAAAAAAATTATTAAATAAAAATTTATTAGTTTTTTTTATTATATATAAAAAAAAATTAACTTTAATTATTAATAATCCACGTTACAATAATAAAAAGGTTAAAAATAAAATAATAAGAAAAATTTTCTTTTTTGGAGAACTGTACGATACATGTACATATACCCTAACCCACCCTGCATAGTTTGTGTTATGTGGTTAGGTGAGAGTGGGGTGATGAGAGAATTAAATGGCCGTCTATATTTGTCCGAGTCCCACAACATGGAAACTTGTCTCATTGTTGCTTGCTTTAGCAACATACCGAGTAAGATTTACAGCAACTAACCTTCTTGTGGGCAGTGTCAAAAGTTTCCTCCGTTTGTGTATGTGCAAATACCCATTCCTACATTAATGGAAATGTCCCGCAAATCCTCAGAAACTAATAATAAAATACAAAATCATCATTTCATTTCCTCAATTTCTTTCATTCCCCCCCCTCTCTTTACGTATACACACATATACGGAAAATTATTAAATAAATGAAATAGTTCTCAAATTATTGTATTCTATATTTTTAATGCTATCAACATTGACACAATTGTTTTGGAAAAAGATTTCTATCATTTGTTACAATTTATTTCAAAAGAGAGAAGGAACAAGCTCGGGCGAAATAAATGTGATGGTACGACCAATTCCCAAACCAAAGGAGTTAAACTTGTGTGTACCAGAATGCACCATCGCAAGCATTTTCCCTAGGATACTTGCGATATCAAGTAACGTGTGATGGGACCGCATGTTATCTTATTGTCTGTACTTACACGTAGGTGTAAAGAGACCCCACTTGTTGTAAGACACTGATTGATTGATTGATTGATCGATCGACGGACGGATGGGATTTTGAGTAATTTGATCTCGGCTGCAATTAATTTACATTTAATATATATATATATATAATTTTTTAAATTAATTTTTTTTAAAAAATAATATTTATATTTTATATTAAGTATTTAAATATATTTTAACTTTTGTATTAAGAGCTAAATAAGACGTAGTTAGCCAAATCCCACTAGTGAGTTTGAAGTCTTTGGTTTCGTTGAAAGGACAGAAGTTGTAATAAATGTTGATGAATACGGTGAACCACCTTTACCACCAAACTGTGAATAAGAACAGACTAAGAGAAGCAACATTCCTTTGTTTTTTTTTAAAATAAAAAAGAAAAATGGGGTTCAGACAGTGGGCTGGGCTCTAATCTAAACAACAAGAATTAAGTTTTTACGAAATTATGTTCTAAATTTATACTGAGGTACTTAGCATTATATTTTATTAAATATTAAAATTACTCTTATTTATATGTAATAAATATATATTTTAATTTTTTTAAAGTTTTATACAAATTAATTTAATTTATGTTGAATTTTGTGAAGATAACCAATGATTTTATACTTTTAGTTAAACTAGTCTTCCATATCAAATAAAATTATTTAAGTCTTAAATAATAATATATCAAAAAATTATTTTTTTTAATTTTCATTGAAATAGTCATAATTTAATAACATTACTTTTATATTTGTGATTTCTCAATAAAAAATTTAATAATAAAAATTTATTATTGTATGTGTAATATTGTGTACAAAAAGTATTAAACTCGTCGTTTTATTTGCAAGATTAGATTTAACAATATTTATATTATTTTTTTGAAATTTATAATTTGTTAATTTTTATTTAAAATTTATGAACTTGTAAATTTTTTTTGAATTTGTAATATTTTATGTATAAAATTTATTAAAAAAATTTATTTTTTACTAAAATTATGATTAATTTTATTTTATATTGAATATACTTAATATTTTATTTTTAATTAATACTTAAAATTTATAAAATTCATATTTGAGATTTAAAATAATATAAAACATTAAAAATATAAAAAAAAATTATAAAAATTCACAAATATTTATAAAAATTTAATAATTTTAAATTTTATTTAAATAAATTAATAATAAAATATTATTAAACTCATGTTTTTAATAAATAATAAATTTAAAAGTACGTGTTCCAAACCAAACCCGTTCACCTGCCATGTTTATTTATGATAGACTTTGACTTAACCAACTGGGACCAGTCGCAGGTGGGCCACCAGCGACCGGCTCCTTCTGGCGACAGATGCCTTACATTGCGGGTCCAACTATGTGCTGTGTTGAATGTCGCCTAACAGTGTGAACACGTCGTAATTTCGAAGCTAGGGTGAGTTAATTTTTTGCAATTTTTTTTCGTTATTATTTTAATTTACAAGTTATTTTCAAAAGTTACAATATTAACAAACGAGTCCCTAAATTTTAACAAAATAACAAATTGAAACACAATTTGATCGTTTGTAACGAACCTGGTTAAAAAAAAATTGCATACCAACTAAATACACAATAAAAAAAATTGAAAATATTAATAATCATATTATTATAAAGAAAAATAAAGAAAATGTATGGCATGAATATTGGTCCTAATTTGGATTAATCTTAATTAGAATTGAAAAATGAACAGAGTGTAGGGTTGGTCATGTTCTCATTCGTTAGTTTACTATTCAAAGTCTAGACAAAAGAAAGACTAGACACGATGGAGTAATTTGTTGTATTTTTCAACGATTGATTGCGGTCATTATTCAAACACATCACACCGCTGTTTAGATTAAGAAAGGATGACAGTCAACAATGCCAACTTGTAATAGTAACAACAATAATGGGATTATTACCACTTACACGAAACTTATTATTATTTTAATTGGAGGGAGGGTTTCTATTGTTTGAATGAAGTTAGGGGAGTTGTTGATGGTCACTCCACTGACCGCCTTTTAAGTTCAATTACACGAACAATTTTTATGCTTTTAACATAAATCAGGGTTCATAAATTGAGAAAATCAAATCAAATGTGGAGATAATTTCAGTATATAAAGTAGCAGTAGCAGTAAAAGAAGGAGATGGAACACTAACCTTCAAGTTCGAGCGTGCCGGGGCCCGCCAAACGACAAGAAAAGGAGCATTTTCACTAGTTATACGGACAAAACTTCCAAAATTTCAAACTCCATGGTCTCCCGTTTGGACTTCTGGCACGCACCGTCTCGCACGCTTGGAACCTACTCACGTCCAGTTATGAATGAGTCAAATGAGAATTAAAAAAATAAAAATAAAAAAATTTAAGGCAGTTGACCAATTGTCGAAACGACCGTCACCTTCAGGTTTGACTCTTTCCTCTTCAAAACCCTCTCTCCTAGCCGCTCCACCTCCAAAGTCGGCCTGGAATCCAAAGCAAACTAGGAAAACAAAAATGACGAGAAACCAACTGTACGTCACAGTACCGAATTTGTTCCGGTGTCCGATTTCCTTAGACGTAATGAAGTCACCGGTGAGTCTCTGCACAGGCGTCACCTATGATCGGTCCAGCATTCAGCACTGGCTCGAATCCGGACACGACACGTGTCCCGCTACCATGCAAATCCTCTCAACGAAGGAATTCGTTCCTAATCTTACTCTACTCCGTCTGATCAATCTGTGGTCCCGCCAATCGACGGTGCCGGAGCAGGAGGTTAGGTCTTTGATTGGCAGGATTAAAAGCCTGACCGAAAACGAAAGCGAGAAAGGTTCCGTTGATTGTTTGGTGAAGATTGCGGAGTTTGCGAGTAATTGCGAGGAGAACAGGAGGTTTCTGGTGAGTTTTGGCGGTTTTTTGGAGACAATTGTCTGTGTTTTGAATCGAAAACGCAAACAAATCGTCGTTTCCGAGTTGGTGGTTAAGATTTTGAGCTTGATTTTGAAAGAAAATGGAGTTAAAGAGAAATTAAACCATTTGATTCTCAACGGCAGCAATTGCTTATCTCCATTGTTAGAAATTCTCCGAAAAGGAAGTTTAGATTCCAAGATTCAATCAATCAAGATTTTGGACTCAATTTCCTTTGACGAGTCATCAAAACGCAGAGTTTTACGGACAGACAGCTTCTTTTCTGTGCTGTTCGATCACCTCAAGACGACTGACGATCAAGCTCTAACAGACGCCGTTTTATCAATATTAGTAACTGTAGCTGGCTCAGTCAAAGCTCAGCTCGCGCGGGTAGGACTTGTTCAAATACTCCCAGAAATTCTCTCCGATTCGAATTCACAAATCCCGACCGTCGAAAAGGCAATAAAACTGCTATCAATAATTGCCAGTTGTAGCGAGGGGCGGTTTGCGGTGAGCGAAAACCCGACAAGCGCGGGAAGAGTGGTGGAGAGGATAATGAAGGTGAGCAAAACTGCGAGGGAGGATGCCGTTGTGATGCTATGGAGTATGTGTTGCGTGTTCAAAGACGCGAGAGTCAAAGAGGAAGTGGTGAAAAGGAATGGATTGAACAAAGTTTTGCTAGTGATGCAGAGCGAAAACGAAGGGACTGTGAGGAGAATGTGCGGAGATCTGATAAAGGTTCTGGGCAAAAAGAACAGCGGATTGGGAAATTATGAAACCAAGACTACACATATAATGCCTTATTGATGATTGATTTTGTATCAGTTAAATTGTACATGAAGATAGTAGAATTTTCTCAACATTGACATGGATTGAACATAAAAATATACCGGAATGAACAGAACGATTCAAATGATTCTTTTGTGTTATCTTGCAATGAATGATTCGATACTATTGAAGCTTAATTTCAATTCCTTTTTCTGTTTGGTTTCTCGGAAAAATGATTTAGTTATATCATGTTATCTGTATGAAATATGAATGCCCTCAGAGAAACTCTGAATTGTTGAAGAGCAAACCGAATACAAAGGCTGGATCTAGGCCACATAACGATGGCAGCGTATTCCCACTATTTTCTCGTGCAATGACAAAACGACATCCCGTTATCCTTTTGCGTGAGGATCGAAGCAAAACGACAGCTTTGGGTCCCTCCATTTGAGCGAAAATGGAGAAATGAGCGAAGCGAGTAGGGGCAGCCAAAAATAATAGAAATGGAAACCAGACTCTCTGCGTCTCTAGGTCTGCCGTCTCCAGACCCAAATCAATATCCCCTGTTCTCTGATTTCTCTCCCCTCGTCGCCCATTTAACCTCAAATCTCTTAACAACTCAAAGCAGAAAACGCATTAAAAATGATGCCAAATTTGCCTCAACTTCACTTTCAACTGAATCTCAAACCGCGTTCAAACCGTCAAATTGGCTCGACTCCACCAAAATTCACCCTCCATTTGCCACAACAAACGAACCCAAGTCCTCAAACTGGCTCAAACCCTCTTCGAGAAACGGCCCCAAAATTCAATCTTTAATGAAGAATATGTCGGTTTTCGAGCGCGCCCTTATTGGCGCGGCTGGTGGCGGCATTGCCGGTGCGTTCACTTACGTGAGTCTTCTCCCACTTGATACCATCAAGACCAAGCTACAAACGAAGGGTGCATCGAAAATGTACACCAGCACATTTGATGCTATTGTTAAAACCTTTCAAACGAAGGGAATTTTAGGGTTTTATAGCGGTATATCTGCCGTTGTTGTAGGTTCTACGGCTTCATCTGCTCTGTACTTTGGCACTTGTGAGTTTGGGAAATCGATTTTGTCGAAATTAGAGATATACCCATCTGTGCTTATCCCTCCTACAGCCGGTGCCATGGGCAATATTGTATCATCAGCTATAATGGTGCCAAAAGAGTTGATCACCCAAAGAATGCAAGCTGGTGCAAAGGGAAGATCTTGGGAGGTTTTGCTGAAGATTTTGGAGAAAGATGGTATATTGGGTCTTTACGCAGGGTATTCTGCTACTTTGTTGAGGAATTTGCCATCTGGTGTGTTGAGTTATTCATCTTTTGAGTACTTAAAAGCTGCAGTATTGAGAAGGACTAAGAAGGCTCATTTGGAGCCAATTCAGAGTGTGTGTTGTGGTGCCTTAGCTGGAGCTATATCAGCATCTATCACAACGCCGCTAGACGTGGTCAAAACTAGGCTGATGACACAGGTTCAAGGAGAGGCAGCGAATAAGGTGGCTGCCATGATGTATAGTGGGATTGTGGCGACTGTGAAGCATATTTTGAAGGAGGAGGGATGGGTTGGATTGACTAGAGGAATGGCGCCTAGAGTTGTTCATAGTGCTTGCTTTGCAGCATTAGGATACTCTGCGTTTGAAATTGCTAGGCGTATGGTTTTGCATCAATATTTGAAGCAGAAGGAGTTGGCTGGGATGAATGTTGCTCCTGCTTGATTTGGTGGCTGAGGTTGAGTAGATGTTCTTGGTGATACCTCGAATCTAATAGTTTGCCATTTTTTTTCCCTAATAGAAAGCAAAACTTCAGTTAACGCATTAATATACGTTTGGATTATGCAATTTGATAGTACCTGTTATCTTGTAATTGCTTTAATCTTATCATTTCACACACACACACACACACACATTTTCATCTTGCTGATGCATACTCGGCGTGATCAAGCTGAGAAAATACAAAAAAGCTATATCTATGTTGAAGAAGCATTACAAGTAATGTGTTAAATAATATTGTTCTTAGTGTTTTCTGGTTCAGCATCCTAACTAGTCTGTAAACACAGAATGCTTGATCGCAAGATGGATAAGGGTAATCCCACTTACAATGGCATATGGGATTCGTTTAATTTACCTGAACCAGTGGTGCACTGATTTGATTGATTTACACACACTTTTGGGATTTGATGGTCCAAATAAACTTGTAAATTTTATGTTCTTTCAACTGTATTTCACCTATGGTAACCTGCCTTTCAGTAAATCATGTATAATTTAGTTCCTAATCATATTTATCGAAATATGATTTCGGTTGTGTAAAGGTTTTGCCGAGGAGGCGTTCTGGTGAATGTGGTTCTAGGTAAGTTGTGGTACTCTTTTGGCAGATGACTTAAATTTTACATTGTTTTCTGAGAACATAAGATTCTGCTTGAGGTTTACTGTCAATAATTATGCAAAGATGTCCAATGGTGCTTTTGGGAAGGATTTGTGGACTTTCTTATAGTGCTTAAACTATTAGATTCTAAAACTGTCAATTGACAGTGGATATCAACTTGTCTGAACCGGTATAGAAACATGTATTGGCAAAAGAGTTTTTTGCGGCTGAAGATGAAGGTGTTATAGTTTATTGTGTTTCTTGTACTTCAAAAACATAAATGAAAAAACAAGGCTTCTATGTGGGTGCCGGGAAATTGGCTTTCATTTTCTAGGCTCTAGCAAAGATTTTTAAGATTCTTGTTTTGGTGTTATGACAAATTAGTTGGCCCTCTTTTTATTGTCTTTAGTAATTAAAGATGAATCAAAGCTAGAAGCTCTACCTACAAAGCACCCAATTCTTTCTACGATGAAATCTTCTCTGCTCAATCTAGCAGATGTTATTTAAACATAAAGGGCAGTGAATTGCTGGTTTTCTCCTTGCCTGCATAAGTTTAGGTTTGAGGAGTTGACTAGCCTGCTAGAATAAAGATAGATGTTATTTAGGCATTTGTTAATCTATGTGCTAGGCTTAAAGATTTCCCTATAGCAGTGCATGGAAGTTATTTTTGTTGGTCGTGCCAACTTTCATTTGGACTAGATATAGTTCTTGTGCTTTCCTGAACATTCTGCTTCAGGGAAGTGTTTTCCATGATGGACAAAAAATTCAATTTTTGAAATATATATGGATCATTAGACATGTCGAATGCTGCTCTGCTGTTTGAGTAAAACAATAAAGTGATTATTGGCTTTAATGAAAGAATAAGAATAGCATATGATATAATATTGAACTATTTAGATAGCATTTGTTTGCACTTCTATCGAATCAATCCATATGGTTGTATTAGTTGTTTTGTTGAGCCTGTCGATTGAACGCTGGAGTAATAATAGCTGTTCAATAGCTTTCGTGATGATAACACCAGTTTCTGGTGTGTAATGGGCTTGATTGATCAAAGTAGTGGCAGGGTTAGTAGTCAGCTAACATTACACAAATTTTTTACATCAATTGTCAGTCCTTAGATTACAATTTATTAGGAATCTGGATTGAATAAAACAAATGTTATATTAATTAGGGTCATTAACATGTTTTTATTTTTAAATCTTCTCTTTTCTTTTTTTCATTTAATTTTAAATTTCTAAATTACTACTATTTTATATTTATTTTATTCAATTATTGTTAATTGATATAAAACTTGTGTAATTTAAAAGATCTGTTAATCTTACCTTATTAAAGTTTATTATTGCAAACAAAATGAAAATGTCAAGATTTTGTTATTTTATGAGTATCAGCAAAAGAATACCAGTAAGACCTTTTGCTTTAGAGTATTACTATACCTAAAAACTTCTCAGTTAGAGTTTGTTCAAGGATTTTGTGCATGGAGTATAATTGTAATATATTTTGCAATATTGAGTAGTATTACACTGGTAACAAGTTTTATACATATAGCACAATTGTTATTTCTTTATAATGCCAGTAGATTATATGTTATGAATCTTTTTTTGTTTTTTCCTTTTTCTTGCATTGACGGATATGATTACAGAGAAGGGTAGACACACAAACCCTACAACATTCATTTTTCGGCTGTCAGTTTTTAGGTTTGGTTAGAAGTACAGACCGAAGTGAAAGATGAACCACACCAATTGAAGATTACTTGAGTTTAATTACTAGCATTTGGTATCCTGTGAGAAAGGGGAATATGATCTGTTAAATTTTCCAGACAAGGACTAGAGATTTTCGTTTTTTTTTAGTTTTTTCCCACCTTGATTTTTGCCCTTCAATCACCAACGTGAAAAATAAACTGACACTCTACAGTATAGTCGAGAATTAAGCAAAACAGTGGTTGAGATCTCTCATGTCTCTCTGGTTTCTCAGTTCTTGATATGTTTGTTCCACTTGAATGGGACAAAAAAAATTAAATAACAATAATAATCAGGTGCTTAAACGTTGATCACGCCCGTTAGTGTACCCATTAACAAGAAAATGAGACCCAGGACGAAAATGTTTTCAAAAAATTCAGGGGATCCAGAGAGCCCAAATGATATTAACGAGTCACTGTAGTAAGGCATACTCAATCCAAGACCAAACAGCACAAAACGGGCAGGTAGAAATTAAGTTTGCTTTCACTTTCTTTGGGTAAATCTCCGCAACTCTCTCGAGATTTTTCTGTGTGATGCATTCAAGATTTTCCATTTTCTTGTAGCACTATGTGTTCTTCTTTTCTTCTCTTCTGGGTCATTTTCTTCTTCCTTTTTAATTTAAATTTTTCCCTCACCTTTCCTGCCGGCAAACAGTGTCGCTCTCTATGGCGATGCCTCTTCTGGAAACAATGCCATTACCCTCACTCAAGAAACCTGCCTCTCTTCTTCTTCTTATTCTTCCTCTTCGTCTTTACGAGATTGCAGAGCTCTATATGTATATCCTATCCGCTTTCTTGATTCTAAAACAAACACCACTGCATATTTTTCATGTCGATTCTTTTTCTCAATCATCCCTTCTCCTTTGTGTGCTTTCGGAGATGGTTTCGCTTTCTTGATTACCTCCGATGCTGATTCCTTTAACAATTGTAATTGTTACAATTGTCTTCCTGGACTGGAATTAGATCTTCAAGATTCTTTCTTTGCTCTTGAATTTGATACAAGTTTTGATGCTTCACTTGTAGACATAAATTGTAATCACATTGGCATTGATGTTAAATCGGTTATGCTTTTGTTTAGGTTGATGCTGAGTGAAAATGGACTGAAATCTTAAAAGTGGGAAACACATTACAGCTTGGATTGAATACAGAGATTCATCGAAATTGATAGGAGTGTGGGCTGGTTACTCGCAGATTAGGCCTCCTAGTCCACTGATTATTGCGCAGGTTGATCTCCCCGAGCAACCCAAAAAGAATATCCATGTTGGTTTCTCTGCTGCAAATGGGCAAGGCTCAGCAATGTGCATTGTCGATCGTTAGCGATTCAAGACTATTGCATCTTGCCCTTCTGGGATTCCCATAGATGTTATTGAAGAAGGGAATTGTTTGATGTGGCATCCAGAGGATTCAGGTAATAACAGTGCCAATTATGTCGATATTCACAAAAGAAAAGCAAAGCTAAGAGACATGGCTCCCGAATTTGGAGGAGTAACTGCATTTATTTTCTCCATAATTCCAATGCCTGGTGTAATCTGTTACTCTCTGATAAAGAAGAAGGGGCATGCTGGTAGAAGCAGAGAGGAGCAAGCTTGTACAGCGCAGATGAATAGAGCACTGAAAAATTTCTCTCTCACGGATATAAAACAAGCCACAATGGGGTTTAACCGAAATAGGATACTTGGAGAAGAAGCTTCCACTACTGATTATTTAATATATAATAATATCAATTGTCTGCATCTGCTAACAGAAATTATTGACTTTTGGACAACCCAAATAGTAGTTGTCTCATCAGATTCTAGATTTACAGCAGTAATCCTTTGCCTTATTCCAGATGCTAATCTTAATTTCCTTGTCAACTTGGGACTGTTTTGTTGGTTTGTTTGTCTCCTTCATCTAATGAATTGAATTATTTAAATAAATTAATGTAAATATGTTGTGAACACTTCATTATTTCCAGAAGATTTATTATCAGTTCGGTGAAGAGTCGGTTGAATATGTGATTCATCTTGTATGTTTTACATAATTTATTAATTATTAAATTAATTAAATTTAAATTTAATATATATATAATTAATAAATTTATAAAATATAATTATTATACATCAAATAATCAATTTTTTTTTATAAATAACTATGTATATAATCATTTTTCTATTTAAAAGTCAATTTGATGATGGAATTGATAATTCAATCGATTAGATTACATAATTTGATTAAAAAAATTCATAAATTTGTTAAACTAAATGTTAAAAATCAGTCAATGAAATTCACAATTTAGTTAATCAAATGTAATTAATCATATTTATTTAGTTGAATTATAATTTGATCAATTAATTCTTAATGGTCGAGTTTGCAAAAAAGAGAACAATAATATATGTATGCACGTATACATATATGGATGCATGATCCATGAATTTTTTTTTGAAAAATTATTAAATAAATACTTTTAATAGATGACATTAAATCTAATATTTGTATTTAATGCCAATTAATACCCTCTAAGTAGTACTTATTTGAAATGCAATATTAGCTATTTAAGAAATGCATATGATCTATTAGATGTATTGTTACGGTCAATTTATAAATTTATAATTTACTTGTAATTCTCTACTGCTTATGCTAATCAGCAGTGTTGTGAAGCAATCGAGATGACTATTAAAACTTTCAAGTATTCTATAACAATATGAATTTATTTATTTAGCAATTAATTAATTCTAAGTCAAATGAACACTTTGATCTGGTCCCTGTGGAATCTGGAAATTCCAATTATCATTTTCATTTTTCTCCTCCTTTAGAAGTTTGTGTTTGTTTTCTTCTGCCTTAACATTATTATTGCTGTCCATATTCTATGAAATTTACAGGTTGATTATGTATAGGCATTGACTATTGTATTTCTGCAATGTCATAATGACATAATACACTAAAATCACCTTGGTCGTCATCCTCAATGTTAACTCAAAATTGAATATCCTCTTTAGACAACATCTTAATAACTATTGAATTACGAGGCTTTAAAATCACACATATTAAATAGGATTATAAAATATTACTATTAGTAAAAAAATTTTAAAAAAATTATTAGAATTAAATATTTATCAATTATTTTTGATTAAATATATCCTAAATTAAATAATTAAATATGCGATATTTAAAACTTAACCTGTCTAAGAAGAAAGGAAAAGCATGGCATGAATTTCCTGCAAATGGGTTTGAAAGATTTCTGTAACAATTGAAGGAAAAAATGGCACAAAGTGAATAAAATATGGGATTGACCTTCATTTATTTTATTATTTACTTTCATTAATTTATCAATAAACTGTGGCCCCAAAAGGATGATATTATACATATAAATTATTGAATAAACCATTTTCATTTTGCATTAAGTTGATCTTGTCATGGAACTATACATGGATGATTTAATAAATGTAGTAGTTATGTTTCAAAATATTTTACCTTTCATAAGAACTAACATCTATTTGATAAATACTACTGTTTAATTCTTTAAAATACATTTTTTTACTTAAATTAGAATTTAATTTTTTTTCAGTAATTTTTTAAAAGAAATTTATTGGTTAAAATCTAACCAATAAGACTTGAGTTTTTATTGCATCATATTTTACTTCAATATTTGCGACAAAAAAAAAGAAAAAGAAAATATCTTAAAACGTGCATTAAAGACTTGGATTCTTTAAGGTTAAATTAATAATTAATACTTAATAAAAATAAATATAATAAATTGTATAAAAATTTTATTATAAAATATTAAAAAATATAATGAATAATAAAATTATATGATAATATGTATTCAATAATAATGAATACGATTAATAATTTTTAAATAATAAAATTTTTATTAACTAGTTATTCAAAAAATACCGTATCTCAAATATATTTCAACTTTTTTTCTCAATTTACACATGCATCATAATATATACCGTCTCATAATTTTTTTTTCTTCTTTTTTTTTGGGTTTAGAAGTTGAGGACAAGAAGATAATCCTTATTCAACATTCAAAGGTTTTTCATTTGAAATGGCAAGCCGGCATGAGTATATATGATAATAACAATGGTGCGAGAACATATAAACAAAGAGAGAATTTTAAGGTTAATCAAGTTTTCAAATTAACAAGTTCAATGCTACAAGTGCAGCTACTTATGACCAAAATTTGTATGGAAACAAAGTCGATAGAGTAACATAAGATATTCATTTGAGCCAAACTACTCCTCATCTTCCCCACAAATCACAATATATACTGTCCCATATGACCCACCAAATTAATAAAAATAACAATAAATAACGCATTAACAAATCTCCAACTTGCTAACCCAACGAAATTTCTACCTTTAAATTTCCATTTTAGTCCTTTCTGTTTCATTCTTCAGACAATTTAATCCCTCTAATTCTCATCTTCCCCACAAGCCCAACCCACACCCTAAATCTTATCTTTTCCTAGAATTTCAGTAGTCAAAGAAATTATTGAAGAGGTCTACAGATGGAGTAGGAGATGTTATACGTGGTGAAATAAAGCTTGAGGGACTCGGCATGAAACTTCCCTCGATATAATTCCTGTTGCCATGTAGTACAGGACTTAAATCATGGAAGAAGCTGATTGAATTTGGATCAGACGGTGGAGAAAAGAAGCTCGGTGATATCATTGGCAGTGAGGTGGGTCCTGGAGACAAGATCCCCGGAAACAAACTCGATTTCTCTATGTTGTGCTCCATTTCTAGTCCTTCTACAAAGCTCATGTTTTGTTCTTCAGTATGATTACTTTGTTTCCTGTAAATCTTCTCCGGCGATGTCTTTGTTTTCTCAATACTTGCATACCTTGCAGCCGGAGAAATTGCACCCGACTCATCGTTTAACGGATGATCATACGGTATTGTTGACGAAGAATACGAAGTAGTAGCGGTAGTAGAAGAAGACGATGAACCAGTGAGGCGTTGAACGAGAGTCATGAAGTCGCTAGGATTTGTATGGATTACCTTCGGTGACACAGTGTAGATTATCACAGGCGGCGGCGGAGCTTGCAGTTGTTGCTGTGACGGTTGTGGCACCACTGGTGGTTTCCTGATCTTGTGCGAGTCTTTACTGACTTTTAACGGCGTTGGTCTTGGGCCGTGAAGTTCTCTCCTGGGCGATTTGCTGACGGGAAAATCCGACGAGTCCATGTTGAAAATTGCTCGACGATGACGACGAGAAAAAGAAGAAGGAAGGAAAGAGAAAAGAGGGAGATTGCAACGATGATGAAGAAGAAGAAAATAAAGGCATTATTAATGAAATTTTAAGGCCAAGAATATTGAAATATTTAAAGATAGTGAGTCAATGAAAATAAGAAGGGATTAATTAATTAGTTAGCACTAGAGAAAAATGATTTAGTAAAAATTGGCTACTATAAAGCGTGTTATTTTAATTAATCTGTATTATTGAAGAGAGGAAAGGGGGCCCCGGTTTCGGACTGTTATTAATGTTTGAACTCGTCTTTCTTGGCTTGGCTTGGCTTGAGGAAAGGGTGCGTGGTGACACGTCACTATGAGAGATAGACTACTTAGTATGTTAATGTAATAACAAACTTGTCTTGGTTAGAAAATTTGGATGATCGAATTACTTTCTTGATCCACCCATATTGGTTTAGCTTTTGATGTCCAAACGATATTCATGATCATTACTTGCAAAACTGATAATCTTTATGCATATAAAATAATCAAACTGTTATATTAGAGGAAGCTACTTCAATGGCCAAAGTGGTGATAACATATATTTCCGAAAAAGGACGGCTCCAGACAAAACCCAAAAATAAAAAAGCAGCATTAAAATAGGTCAAGAACCCATCACATTCGCTTAAACAGGAGGAGAAGAAAGAAAGACAAGGAGAAAGTGTAAATGTTGGGATTGCGACGTAAGAACTTGGACAGATTCAAAGCTTGATTAATCTCAGTGTGGAAGTTAAGAATTTCTATGGCAACCAGTCAGAGAATACTGTCAAATTACTTCATAATATCGCATCAATTGTTATGTTAATTAATACATAAGAATGAACGAATAAGTTGCAAATGTATGTGTATTATTGCTAAAGAAAAGAACAGCGAAGAAATTTTAGTCGATGACACATGTAAACATGCACAAGTACAGTTCATTTGTGCTGGATTCTCAGGCTCATTGTGGGTTTGAAAAAACTAATAATAAGACAACGCTGTATCCGGTTGTGCATAAACGAAGACCGAAACCCTGTAATTAGTCGTATAAAACGAGCTTCGTTAATACTATTCAGTGAGCACAGCCGGCCAAGACAAGACTTTTGCGCAGCATTTATAGACAAACCGTGTAATGTCAAGTAGATCGAGTCAAGACATATATTACGAAGTTCGCAGAACCTGCAACATTTAATGTTTATCTTATGGCTTCTAAATTGCAAAACAAGTTTCAAAAATTCCAGCCACCGGGATCGATTTACCCCAATTACAGGTCAACTTGTGGCTATCGCATCAGATTTGGGCGCTTCAATAAGGTTTATTTTCTTTTATTTTTGCATAATTAATGCATGGAGATAGACATGCATGCGTCCACCTTCGTTTAATTGGAGATTTTGGATTGTTAATTTTAAGCTGCATCCTAGCAACTTTGATATCGAAATAACCGATGAAAAAACTAGAAACAACCCACGCTGGTTGAACAATTCAATGGATCGATGGCTTGGTCTTCTACAATAAAGAGTTATGAGGTGGTTGGTTTGTGGTATTTGTCAATGAAAGGTGAAAGAATTTTCAAGTTTCAAATTGACTTCAATTTACCTTCTTCTAGAGTCAAACCTATCCCGAATCCTTCTCATCAAAACATGTTGCCCTATATATTTTAGTTGTCAACGTACGAGGTGTGCATTTCAATCCAATAAATGGCCCTTAGATAAATCAGGCAGGTGGTCCTAAGGTAATATTTTTCATTATTTATAATTATTTATTTGGGAGTTTTTCATATTAATATGGTAGTTGAGATTATTTTATTATCAAGGAAAAAGTAGCAAAGAAAGTTCTCAAATAAGATGTTCTAATTTCTATTCAGTTCCAGCCTAATTTCAACCAAAATAAATCTTAAAACAATGATTCATCATCATCCCTAACATAAATATAATTCAAAATTTAATAGATAAATACAACAAAAACATATATATGTTACATAAAATATTAATATCCAAATGTTGAAAAAATTCAAAAAATGAGTGGTAGTAGTAGCGGAGGAGGAATGGTGTGATGATCGTGAGAAGAGCTGTTGATAAGTGGTAGGAGATGGGTACGAAGTATAGTTGTAAGAAGAGGGTGGGTGGAGTATATGAAATAGGGTGGAAGAATATAGAAAGTAATGGAGGATGAAAAGTAATTGGAATATAATAATAGAGAGGGTGAATGGTAAGTTGTTGGTAATGTGTAAGAAAGTAGTTGTTGGTTTTTAAGAGAGAGTGATGTGAGGGAAAACATAAAATCTGAGTGAAAATTGTAGTAGTGAACAGAGTATATTGGAGGTGTGGCTGGTGGGTTTGGGAGTTAACATGATATTTATTATGCTTTAGAGGGTTTGCGGCTATAATTGAAGTGTTGGAGTTGACAGGTGTGGTTTTGGAATGAGCTTGGGAAGGGTGAATAATAAGAGAAAAAATTGAAGATGTAAGGGATGGAGGTAGCAAGTGTTACGAAATGTGAAAAATTAATAGTTTTAGTTTTGTATCTATGTACGCTTAAGGTGATGATAGAGGTTTGATTAGGTTGAGGTAATAGCGGTGCAAATCGTGCTAGAATGACAGAAATTTAAAAAGGTTTTTAGAAAAATATAAAAAAGATTGAAAGAATATTATAGAAATGTTAAATTTTATCAAATTTAATTTTTTATTATTATTATATTTTGTCAAACTCCACGGTCTCTCCTACATGCCAAGATGCAGTTAAAATATCATTTAGTTGTGGGCAGGTGGTTATACAATCAATCGATTTAATTTGAATTATACTGTAAAAGATGCATTTCAACAATAGTTTTTTTTGAAAAAGATGTGACTTATTGATATTTAGATGGATTGAGTTGTGCGTAATTTACGTGTGTCTGATGAAGGTTAAGATGTTATATTGTTAAAGTGTTGTTAATAAAAATATTCCTAAAGCTAGATATAGTTAAGATGTAAAAAATGGTAAAAGATGGATTCGGATATTTTTGAAATATGTATATTGATTTATAATTTTAGAGTAATTAGACTTATGTTGTTGATAATTCGGTGGTAGATAATATGTGGTAAAATTAGTTCCATGAAAAATAGATAGCAAAAAACTAATGGAAAGGAGAGTGCCCGATGAAGGAGCAATACAAATGATAAGAATTTAGATCATCACAAGAGTATATGTGTTGTCTAGTAGAGCTGGTATTGAGGGAGACGCAAAATGAATAGGTAGCTATATTTATGAGCAAGTTGATGAGATAGTTTATATGATCTCACAGTTTTGGTACAGTAGTATATTATTCACATATAAAATAATATGAAACTTCGATTTTGAATGAAATATATTCGAATTGAGTTACGTATGTTCGTTTAAGAGAAATATGTAACTTAGATATGTTGCTAGTGGAAATGAACTATATAACATAGGGCCTAGTTTTCAAGGAGTAAAAGGTGTTTATAGTTACACAAATGCGGTGCTAAAAATGGAACTCATTGTAACACCATTACCTAGCTTGAGATGTTTAAATTGTTGAAATATAAAATATATATTTTAAATAGAATTTAAAATGAATCTATTTTGTTCTTCATCAGGATTCCTTTCTAAAGGACCAGCTGAGAGGAGCACCACCCCCTACTGTACGGCGGGTTTCGTTAAAACTAGTCTGTGTTCAATAGCTGTTCAAAAATGCGAGGAGTACTGGGGAGTTGCTGTAGCTGCCAGTGGAGACGAAGGGATGCGAAGGTGGAACATTTGTATCCTTTGCTTATGCCATATCTCTCTTCAGCTTCTCTTTAATTATGCCTAGGTGTGTGGCAAGTAGTGAACAATGGCACTCCCTCACATACAGCGGATGAGAATTAGCCTAATTTTTTTAGGTACTCCTCTCAGCTGCTGCTTTATAAACGGATCCTGACAAAGCCCCCCAGAGATTTTCATTTATTGTTCATATATTTAAAGCACCTTAAAAAGCGCAACCAATTTCACTCGGATACAACATCTTGACCTGAATAGGCAGCTTTAGTTCTTAGAAAATCTCATACACATATATTCTTAATCATAGATTAAATAAATTTCAATATTAATCAACATTGAAATTTATGGTAACTATGATTTGTGTATTGGTTTCTTAGGTTGATACTTTTGGTGCCATGACACAAAGAATATGCGCGGAGTAAAATTCAAAGAAAATGAGGTAGTATGATTTAAGCTTATCCATACCACTAACCCCAGCACAGCTGCCAGAGCGGATGCTAAAAGTACCTGATGATTTGGATCGTTTTAAAGACATTCCCATTAGAGTATACTATGAAGACAAGGGCTCTGATTGCACACAAGGAACAGAATAGAGTCTTCCTGCTGGATTCCATAGAAATGGACACGGAGATATGCGTGCGAAGTTGGCAGATGTGAAGGAAAATAGGGACCCTCTAAGCAAAGGTAGACGGTTGAGCTGTAAACAGAAGAACTGGAGATTAAATTTGCCTTTTGCAATGCATAAAAGGGTGACTCTGTACGCTTGAATACTGAAATATCCTCCCATGCCATGTAGCATAGGAGACAAGATTTTAGGATGTGTCAATTTTAATTGAAATGGTCGAGGAAGGTTTTTTAATGGCAATAGAGTTGTCTGCATGTAGCCTATATGAATATTACTATTATATAACTACCGCTATCTACCAAATTTAGCCGCCACAATATTAACTCATGAAACGGACACATATTTTGCTTCTTGGATGTAGTTCATGACGTAGGCTAAACTGTTTCTATTTGCAGCCCGTTAGTCACATGTCCACGAATTACAGTATGACACTCAAATCATTTCCCTATTTGCTCAATTATGAAAGGTTGGGAAGATCAGATGGGTGTCCTACGCTGACCCCAATTTTTTTTATACTTTCCTTTCTCCACTTCTTACTTAGATACTCTAAAAATAAAGCGCCAAAAGCTGCACAACTTTTACTAAAATTCTGAAAAATGTTTTTATGACAAATTCGACCGATCATAATTCAATAGTAACTTTTACTGTATCAATAATGGAATCACATTGTTAAATTTATTATTTAAATAAATTTTTAAAATTAATTAAAAACTCGCAATAATAAAAATTAATATTTTTTTATTTATTATTTTATATAAGATTCATAATTTGTATTTAAGAAAATAATTGCAAATTGATTCCTGTCTCAATTAAAATCAACTATAGCAATACAGCCCATTTGAACGTTAATCAATCATTTAAAGAGTTCGTAATAGCATAAAAAAATTTTATAATAAACCATTAAAAATTAATAACGAGTGATGCCCATTACTTAAATACATTGGTTATAAACAACACAAGATGTCCGTAGAATTATTGGAGTTTATCTCAACCTGTGTGGTGTTCTGCAAATTAAATGACAATTCAGTTCATAGTCATATGTCGGTCATGCCTTAATATAAAAAAAATAACAACTTACTGTGAAATCTTTAACTCTTTATCGCAATAACATTTGATACAATGGATATTCAACAATTTCTCAATACAGTAGTAGGGTTTTTACACTTTACTAAATCACCAGAGGACTATGACTATACTAATTATACTATGGCTTAAAATTCTTCAACGGTGGCTTCGTTAGAGGATAAATGAGTAATACGAGCATTTCAGGTCGATGCGTGCATGAGTAGCTACTAACTTCTCTTCTGGCTTCCACTCCACTGCGTAAGAAGAGATCTGAGTCACTATCTCACACTGTCGCGCTTTGGTAGTGCACAGTGCGTATTCCTCTCATGTACGATACTTTTCCTTCTCTCTATTCTTGTACTGTTGCGTCAGCAGTATAGTGTTCTCTCATCATTGATATTGGGAGATCAATCATCTACAGTACTGGTTGATCTAATAGTACTTTTTGTTCTTATATCAAGTATTGTTGTTCCATCAACATGGCTTACTGTTGTAATAGTATTTGTTCTTGCAGCATCACTGAGCGTTCCATTGAAGCTCGTTGTTGTAATTATACAATACAAAGCAGATTCTAAGGTATTGTGATGTTGCGGATACATACTCGACATGTATCTCTCCTATCATAAGACGTGCTTGCTTAAGTCTTGTCGGTGCTTCCATTTCTTCCTGTCTAAGTTTGAGGATTCGAGGGGGTATAGAGATGGCGATCGACTCTTTAAGAAGGAATGGAGAGAACGGAAGCGAGTGGGCCATCGTACGCTGTGCTGCTGAGAAGTCCACAAAATCGAGGTGCGTATACTTTCCTTCCTAATTAAGCATAAATTACTCTTAATTTGCGACTGTGTATGATAAATGATCCGACTCTTAGCCCCGTGTTCTATACGAAAATACTAGCACGACCCTGTGACCAAAGATAATATATAATTATCTTTTACCACTTAAGCCGATTAGATATGTTCCCTAAATAATTCTGTCCGGATAACAATTAGGAATTTGTTTTGATGAGGGATCCTTTCTTAGAAGAAGAAGAACATAAGCAAACATAGGAAAGCAGTCTCTATCCTGCACGCTGCGAAGTACAAATTTTCCTATCTCTTTCAGCGCCGTCATGATGGTCGCAATAAGACAATAATGATATTATGATCAAGGATATCATCTATCCTAGTATTGCGGTCAAAAAGGAAGTAAGCTGAAATTGAATTCTAGGCATCTTTCCCCTCTCCACAAAAGCGTAAACTTATTAACGTGACATTTCATAACTCTTCTTTAAAACGAATCTAACTAAACTGGAAACCAGAGTTACAATCAATGTAAGAAATTTGAAGTTGGCGATGATGAAAAGTCTATTAAACTTTAAGTATTGAAAATTAACAATGCACGCAGTGGGGACTAATAATGAGAGTGATGATTCGCACTGCTAAGTAAATAATGACACCGTTTCTGAACACATAGAGCATGCGGAGACAAGATCATGAGTAAATCTAAAACGACGTTTAAAACAGTTATTATATATAAAGAAATTAAATAACATCTCAGTCCCCAGTTGGATGGATGCCTTGAGTAAACAAATACAAACTCTAAATAGTGAGTTTTTAATACCTGAGCAAAGCCATAAGACATTCATTAAGGTGTCAAGCTCAGTGAGTAGCATATGCGGATACCTAATCAATCTAAACTGAGTGCGTTTTATATAACACACACACACACTACACTCAATTCAGATTTTTAATCCCTTATCCTAGTAAAATGCCATAGATATTCATTAAGTTGTCAAGTCAGTGGTAGTATCTAAACATGAGTGCCCTGCTTTAAACACACACACATATATAAAGAAATTAAATAACATGTCAGTCCCCAATTGGATGGATGCCTTAAGTAAGTAAACACAAACTCACTCAATTAGATTTTTATCCTTTTATCCTAGTAAAATGCCATAGACATTCATTAAGTTGTCAAGTCAGTCGTAGCATGGATACCCAAAATAACAGGTTCTACACTTCACCAAATCACTAAACGACTACGACCATAACTTCAAATTTTTCAGTGGTAGCTTCATTAAATCGACTGGATGCCTGCCTTCTCACCTTGCAGAATGTAGCTAATTCTATCGTTTTTTAAATTAAAAAAAAAAAAAAAAAAAAAAAAAAAAAAAAAAAATTACAAAAAGAAAAAGACTTACAAACTACCATATCACGGAAATATTTTGTAAGATATCGCGTGTTAGTGTTTTGTTTTGATTATTGTAATAATTTTCATAATGTATCTTTGTTCCAGAATATGAGTATGA